>JBBKCR010000141.1:13127650-13148921 GCA_037577295.1 Ladigesia roloffi | reverse complement strand
TATATTTATTTATTTATTTATTTATTTATTTATGTATTTATACATAATAAAACATAAACAAAGAGCTCAGACCATAGAAGACTGTATTCACCCCTTTACATAAAAGTGTTTGATGTAGTACATAAACACTGTTCAAATTTTCAAATATCTGCATTTAAACAGAAAAAATCTATAAGCAGCTAAAACCTAAAACATATTAAAACATCAACCATTGTCCTCTAACTGTTTTTGTGATGTTACAAAACTGGTTGGATTGGTTCAGCCTAAACTACTTTTAGAATAGGGCATAATGCCTGATAGTCAGTTAGACTAAAGGTTTTGTAACAGTGGCAGTAACAAAACTAACTTTTTTAATATTGCATAAAAAGAATCGTCATATACAGACATTCTGAGCAAACCTGAAAGGAAATACATTTTGGAAACTGATCTCTTGAAAATGTTGAGGTTTTGAGGGATATTGATTTATTGTCTAAGCAGAAACCTGAACTTATCTGTGCATTACATGTATATGTAAACCAAAATGATATCTATGTTTTATGGGTCTGAGGGTGGACATAAACATGTTTGCTGTATACATTTTCCAAACAACTTACAAGTATACTGACAAATCTGTATTACCTGATTCTGCACTCGGGGGTTCTGCCACACCTCTGCTTTCTTCTACAAGGCTGCTTTTCATATTCATATGCAATCCTGATGTCAGGGATGGTATCTGTAACATGAAAACCATGTTGTACTTCTCAGCCTCTGATTTATAGTGCAGTATACAGCAGGTCAACAACTGCTGCTGTCTCAGAATAGCAGACCTTTTTTGAGCGCCTCAAGGCTTTCCTGCGTATGCGGGGTCTTGTCCGGTTGGGCCCCTCTGCTGCATCCTGAACCCAACCTCGGTTGATGAAGACCCCTGGACCAGGGCCAAACAACCCCCGTTCACGAAGCAAATCCTCTTCTATCCTCAGCCACTGAACAGCCATTTGCTCATTCGCACAGTGAAGGATCTACACAGCACAACACAACACCTCCTAAATCACCGTTACAATTGAGCAGCCACACAATTTTGACTCATTCACCCAAGATATCTATCACTACATTTCATACATCATATTAATACCTAATAGTACAGTTCCAGGGCTGCATAGTATTCATTAGGTAGTTCAAAATCCCTCCTGTATGGCTAAATTGAAACAATTCAAAGGAGAATTTCTCCACTGATCAACAGTTATATTACATTTAGTTGGACTGTTCTTGGCAGAGGTAGCATCAGCACATATTAAATGTACAAATGTTATATCACAAGTGTTGCTTTCTTTTAAAATAAATGAAATACCTGAACATGATTCTTCAGCAGGTGCTCAAACGTTTCTTCACTCATCTTCCTGTGGACTTCTATGTCTGTCAAAAATGTCTTTGAGAAGCACATTCAGAGAACAAAGTGTATTAGATTGGCCTTCATAAAGTAAACATTTAGGCAGCCATTATATGTGCATCCAGTTCTAACTCCATTTCATAAAGTGCATTTATCTGGCAAACAAGCTAGTGGCTATTGAGCCCTACAATAAGCCAGGCTCCAAATGCAATCGTTCTCAGTGTGTAGTAATTAAGTTAAAGTATAATATCAGCGCAGTGTGAGGTGGCTGTTGGCTATGTGCCACAATCTGTGCCCAGCTGATTTATTACACTGATTGGCATTAGCCCTTTAGGAGGCCTGTGTAGCACACTAGCAGTGTGCTTGTTCTAATATTTACTTAAAGAGTCATTAAGCTAATCATCACAGTGGTATCCTCTTAAAGCGAGTCGGGGAACTACAGGACTCGGCTGTAAAGTCTGCCTCAGAGACTGATACTGAACACCGCGTCTTGCTCCGCTCAGCAGGCGCTTCATTGATGCATCTGTTAGGCAAAGCTACTACAGCACAAGAGTGGACCAGGCACAAGCATACATGTACCATCTGAACAAAAAGAAAACGACTCAGTACTGTCTCCCAAAAGAACAAATGAAAACATCGTGCAAAAATCATGCTGGAATTTTGGTCGTGAAAAACACTGATTTAGCAGGAACAGATTTCAGACCTGAATGTTCCTCCAGACTGCAAACATTTCCAAAACTCAAAGGCAGCACTATGAAGCAGTTCGATTCCTCTAAATGTACAAACTCAAATGATCTGCAGTTATGAGATTCACTGGAACTTTTTTTGCCAATTACATCACAGCAAATTAGAAAATGCCTGACCAAATCTCTAAATAGCAGGAGTGAGGAGCAATAAAGTCTTAAACTTTTAAACTTCTCAAATTACTAGTCACAACACTAGGAGGGGGAAAAATGATGCATTTGTGCTTGCCAAATGGATGGGAGGATTAGGAAGTGTTACAAAGAGAAATTTACGGGAGCAATTATGAACCCGTTCCCGCGGATAAACACTGAATCATCTCGTAATCTTATTCCTTTATTTAGAGAATCATAAGTAATATATAGCATTAATTACCCCATTTACCAAACAGGAAAACTCATTGGCCTCTTAAACGTGCCACATTAAATAGCATCCCCTCTGCAATTATCATCACACTGATTTACATTTTAATTACTTTCCAGAGAAAACACTACCTTTGATGATAACATAACATAATGTCAACTTCATTCTAAGCCATTGGTGAATGTGTAATAAACTTAACTTGATCATTAGCCATGTTAATTATCTTTCTGTTAGGAAGATAAAGATATAATTATGCTGACAGTATATTTCTGAAATGAATCCAGGGAAAAGTTTGTGCTGCAGAATGTGGGATGAGTTTACTGGGATTCGTCCTGTAGGGAAATGATTGGTCATTTCTGTGACACATTCTTAATAGTAATTTCAGAATAAAGTATAACATTAATAAAGTGAAATACTTCATATGAAGTAATAAAATGAATTGTAAGCAAATGAAAGCAATATTAAAAACTATACTTTAATATGGGTTTGAAGCATATTGAATTATTTTAAACTTACTGGTTAATATTTTATATAGTTGTCACTAAATCCTAAAGTACAGAACATTATACTACTGCATGTGACATCTGTATTCCTCTTTTGTATTACTAGAATGACACAAAGTCTCCAAAAATGAGATGACTTTTTCACTAAATTGTTCCCAATACCTTTTTTGAGGGAAACAATTCATCAAAGCAGTTGATAGGCTGTCAAGGGCTGATATGATAAAGAATAACACAAAATGAATAATGTTTTCATCAGATTGCAACTGGCTATAATTACCGCCCCCTGTTTTTGAGGCGGAGACGGAGACAGCAGCAGTTGCACAGGAACGGTAATTTCATGCCTCGTGCCTGAGTAATATCTCTGTGCATCCTTTTCCAGATGGCAACGTCTTCAACAGTGGGAACTAATGATGTGGGCCGAGTTTCAGGGGGAAAAACAACAATAACAGCGTCTTTAACCTTCACCAGCAAGCGCAATGTTCTACCAAGTGTTCCCGTGGAAAAAATGAACAAATATCAATTACATTGCCCACTGAGGTGTACTCAGCTGTAATGATCCAAATTGATTTAGAAGACGGATTGAGACAGTGCCACGGGGTAGGTGAGGCTGCTGGGTGTGGTGACTTTGGGAGGGTGGCAGGGCACTGTGGTCAGGATAAGCACCTGTGAAACAGCTTCATTTAATCACCCGTTTCCACTATGCTGCTCTACAGAATACACAGGGGGGCAATACTGGGATATTCCAAACTCTCAATAGTGGTGTCTCCTACCTCGAGGCTTGAGCTTGAGTTCTTTCCAGCGCTTCTCTGAGGTGAGTGCTGTGAACTAAGAAGACCTGCCTTCCTTTGGTCATTATTCACCTTTTTCTTCTGAGAGTCTAAGAGAGTTAAAAGAGCATACAAGCATCAAACCGTGCATATAATCAAAACTGTGTGACTGATTCTGACACATAAATGAGGTCCTTTCATTGCAATAGCATAGTCATAGTCATTAACCAGCAGGTTAATGCACAGATAAGAGGGACTGACCAATAAAAGCCTGCCATGCTTTCACTGCAGTTTCTTCCCACAGGGGGCTCACATCAGTCATGGAGACTGGGACTTCCCTGCCTCCCTGTTTGGCTGACAGGTCAATCTTAAAGGCCTCCTCTAGTGACTGTCTCCTCTCCAGTATCACCTTACTCCATGTGCTCTCCACCAGCCTCATCAGTTCTGACTCCACTGCACACAGCAAAACAAAACAGACAAAAAGAATAAAAAATCATAAACAGAGGCACATGCTGCTCATTTGGTCAGCATCTGTGAAGAGGATGTTTAACTCACCTTCAGCTGAATCAGTGATTTTTACTGGGGTCATTGCTTGGCTATTCTTGTGCGGGAAAAGATGTCGCCAGATTTTTTTGGATGGCTTCTTGTGCATTTCGCAACCAAAACCCTCAGGAAAGCTGTGCATGCCAGATAAAAAGCATAAAAAGTGGCATTATTAATCTTCCTTAGATTTCAGTGTAATTCTTGCCCTCACACTGATTAAATCAAGATTCTTTGGGAAATAACTACATAAACCATGAAATATTAAATAGTTTTTTTATTCAGTTACTTATTTAGACTTATTAAATCGCATGTACACATTCTGTGAAGTGCTGAGACAGTTGTGGAATATAAAACCATAAATAACGGAACAAATACCATCAATTTAGGCTTAATAATGATTGCATAATTTATTGAATATTATTATTATTTAAATTGATTCTCATCTTTTCCAGTCATTAACCTGTATTTGATGACACTATAATAAAAAAATATGGTACCTTCCTGAGCGGATCAGGAGCAGGCAGTGGAGCAAACAGCTGATGAAGTTGACATTGCCATTGTAGGTGGCCATAATGACATCCCAGTGCTGCTGCACTACAGTGAGGGTCCTGAGGATGAGCTGCTGCTCGGCTGGGGTCTGCCTGGGCCGGGACAGGAAGTAGAGGACGGCCCTGTTCGTGCTTTTGTACAGAACACTGATTGTGGACTCCCGCTGAGTCTGCCCCTTCTCCATTGCCTGCCACACACAAAAGAAGCCATGACAGAAACATTAGTGTTATCTGCAATACCAGAAGCTAGATAACTCTCTGGCTACATCTACGTACCAGAACTATCTGCTCGGCTGTAAAGACCAGCAGGTTTTCTGGATCCACCGCGAACATGCCAGTGTAGAGCTTCTCCACCAGCATTTTACTGAAGAAAGCGACGTTCTCAATCAGTATGGCAACCTTCCCCTCTGGCCTGGATTTCAACAGACTAGGATCTAGAAGTAAAAAAACCCCCAAATAAACCAAAATAAAGAGGCTAACTACTTTAAGAGCAACACTCCAGGGATAAGACAATAATTCTATTATACATTATGGATAATACAAAAATAAAGGACTATAAATATTAACACTGCGATAACTATATGAACACTATTATTATTTAACATCTGTATTTTTTTGCAAGTTCAGGAAGTATAAACATCTGCCACATCACTTGAGTACAATTAGTTTACCGTCTCTGGCCACATGTGTAGACTGACCCTCCTCTTGCCCCGTCATATGAATGATGTCCATCAGAAACTCCAGCAGCTCACTCTGAAAGCTCTGCTTCTGCTCCTGACACACGCCTTCAGGACAGAACTGAAAACATCAATACAGGATTAACACAAACACACACCGAGTAACATTTAGGTACATTACCTGCTGCATATAATCATATTTAACGTTAGATGCTTTCCAAACAAGAAGCTTTGCAGTGAGGAGCAGATGGGCTTTAGAAGCAGATCCCTCAAAACTGGGCAAAGAGTGGCACCTTATGGACAAAAGATTTTATACACTCACACAATTTTTATATACCAGACCATTAGTGGATGATTACAGAATTACTATTGTGAAAACATTACATCATTCATATAAAATGTACACCCTGCCTTGCATTCTGTTTATCACTATAACCTTCATACGTCTATGACAATAAAAGTAAGCCGTAATTTGATATGATATTTGATATTTCTCAATCGGCAGATTCTTTCATTTCATAAAATTTTTGTTGGGCTTCCAATATGTTTTTGTTTAAAACAATCTTGCTATTTTTTTAACCAGTTCATGTTTTCTGACATCATAATAAACAGAAAATGTCAGACATGCAGATGTAAAAGCAATGAAAGATTGTAAACTGAATGTAAATACACGTAATTAGCTATATAGTTCATTATATGATTATATTAAAAGCAGGGCTAGGATTACTTAACAGCCATGAAAGCGACAAAACAATTTATTGCTTTTGCAAACTTAAGCCTTTCATGCGCCAACCCATGATCTTTGTTTAAGCATAATACTAAAATATTGAATGATTTTCTATGCATTAAAACTACTTTTTATGATGCAGGCATGAGGAAAATGAAGAGGAATAAATATGAATGTACGAGTGTACGGAGTACGAGTTTTCTGAGTGACGGCAAAAAAGACGCACAGCTAAACCTCTGTAGCAATTTCTGTAGCCATGTGGGTTGAGTGTGTGTGCGTGTGTGTGAAGATCTGCTTGAGAACCACCATGAGAAGTCATTAGCTCTAATCTGAAAGACAGCTTTAGGAAAGGATTTTTTTTTTCATTAGAGACACTTCTGGCACAAGTGCAAGCAGTCCAAGGCATGCTGAACATTAATATAAACATAGGTTAATTTAAATCACAAGAACACAAGAATTATTTATTATTTATCAATAAAAACTCCACCTTATATTATTTAAAAACACTTATAATATCATGCTTTTTAATTGTATTGTTCTTGTCCATATGGTATGTCCATATGTCCATATGGTAATAATAGAGGCTGTCTCTCCTCACCTCCAGCAGCTGGATGAAGGGGTGATGCTGTTTTTTGACAGGGATGTTTATGAGGCTGTCCATCAGCAATATGCGAATGAAGTCACACACCTGCTTCCTAGCAGGGTGAGAGAAACGGGCCGCTGGGGACTCCCCGGTTGCCATATCCTCACCACAACACTGGAGGCCTGTGGGGCCCTTCATACAAAGATGGAACACCCATGATCAGATTACATAACTGACAGTGTGACATTTCTCAGGGGAATGAAAAGCTGTATTGCAAGCTTGTAATTTTCTATGCAAGGAGCAGGGAAGTGTCCCCTCATTTCTCACCTCACTGGTGTCAGTGGGGAACACTGCACTGGCAAGAGAGTTGAGGAAGCCAGTGGAGGCCCATAACGGATCTCGGGGGAAGAGGCTGTGGACCAGGCAGAGGAACTGCATCACACTGCCCGGAAACTGAACTTCCCAGCTGTCATCGTTTCCTTTTACAGGCTTTTTGAAGAAATAAACAAACAACAGTTTAACAGTTAGCCTGTTGACATTATCACTGACATACCATATTTAAAATTAATAATAAGTCAGATTAAACAAGTGGAGAAATAAACATGGTTTAACATGTTCAATCAACATATATTTGTGTTAAAGACGAACTCAACCATTTGACGCATAATTTGCACGGAATGGAATCAAAAAATTTTACACAACAAATTGTAATTAATAAGGTAATAATATTTGAATAGTATGATGAAAGCAATAACTCATCTTCTAAGGATTAATCACATACACACACAACACACATGTAATTTCACACACCTTGCTCACTGACCATTCTCACCTTACAAATGATCATCTTGACCAGCTCTATGAGGACACAAGCTGCCTCTGTGCAGAGACGGACTCCTTGTTTACTTGTGCAGCTGTCAATCATACTTTGGAGTAAGCTGTCAAGTTCCACCTGGAATCAAGTTATTTCAGTCCTTAAATAATACATTTGTTATAGGATTTTAATCTGAAATATCAAATATTGTATATAGAGCGCAAATGTTATCACAAAAGCATAGTCAAATATTCTTTCCTTATTTGTGTTTCTAATTTTCATATTCTTCCAATGCACTTGTGCTTCTCCACTGCATTAAAATAAAACATGTCACCTGTCCGTCAGACATGTGAAAATCTTCTCTTCTTATCAGCAGTGCAGCAAAAGCTCCATATATCTGAGGAAGGTTGATATGACCGAGCAGCAGTCTGGGCAGCACAGTAAAGCCTGGACACGTGCAGCTCAAATACTCAGAAGAGGAATAGCGTGATCCCACATTACCTGAGGAAAATGGCACATATTAACAGAAAGAAATACAATAATCCCACATCTACACTGCATGGCTGCTGCCTGGATTATATTTCAGAACTGCTACAGAGTCATGAAAGATAGTGTTTCAACATAATGCTTATGTATTGTCTAATGCACAGGACAGGCTATTGCAATTCAAACACGGAATTGGGGTTAAAGGTCTTGCTTAGGAACCCAGTGGTGGTCTGCTGATGGTAGGATTTGAACCCCTGAACTTTTGGTCCAGAGGCAAATATCCTACCCACTAGGCAGCCACCACCTGAATGCAAAACTTTACCTATGTTTTTGAAGGGGGTCTCCATGCCGTCCAGCAGTGTTCCTAATGAAACGCCCTCTCTGAACTTGGCGAGTATGCTCCGATTTGATAGAAAATGGACGAGCAGCCTAAGAGCCAACAGCACCGTGCTGGAGTGGACGTGTCCCTGTAAGAAGAGGAGGAACCAATCTGACCCCAGCGTGAAGAACACCTCTTCCTGGTTACTGCCATTCAAGAAACATGGGACCATTAGAGAGTCAATTTCTTTTTATTTTTAAGTGTATGGAAGTGTTGGGTAAGGAGTCCCCTGCGCTACAGACTCACTTGTTAGGAAGAGGACTGTCGGATATGATTAGAGAGGATAGCACCTCAAGCAGCTGGTTTCTGATCCATACGGTTCTCGCAGGTGTTTGGCTCAGGGCTAGACAGAAGTTCAGGTAAAGCTTCACTCATCTTTAATCAAGCCTCAAAAGAAACATGTTGAGTCTAATACTGAGGAAAATAACCCTCTAAAAACACATTTGTGATGGCATTTAAAGATTACCTACAATGGCATTACACTTATTACCTTGAGACTGATCGTCAGAAACTGTACACAGGAAGACAGTGTTCTCATTAACAGTTGGAGGCAGCAGGGTATGAATCAAGAAGAGTCCCAACCTGCATTACACAGAGATCCAGTACATGAATTTAGTTACACATACATGTCCTATGGAAATTAAGTCTTCTGGATTTTACACATTTGGGGCAACAGTGTGCATAATTAAATTATGCCATTAGTAAATCATAAACAAGCCATTTTGTTGTCTTAAATTTTGTATGCTGAAGTTTAGCCAATCATAATAATTAAGTACTACAAACAATAATTAGCCTAGATCCTATACATGTGCATTATTTAAAAGGTTTTTATACATGAAAAAATGAATTATTTTATGAATATGGGTGGGTAATCATTTGTAATCATTTAATTACATTAAGTTAGCCCCAAAACTACAAAAACATTCCTCTATACATAACCAGTCAAAATTTGAACAATGAAATCTTCTATTTTGCCTGTTACTCATTTATTTTTTTACTAAAAATACACTAAATATTCTTTGCAAACAAGCATATGCTATGTTTGAGCACCTTTATTAGCCAGATAATGTCATTTTTTTATTTATCACTACAAATGTACAAAAAGCTACACAATATAATTACAATTATATTGTGGATCACCAAACAGCTGTTAGATATTTAAAAAGCTATTCATTATTATTCATAAGGGGATGTCTTTTAACATTTTTAATAAAACACGTTTTATTTGACAATCTTTCATTTATAATTGTTTGTGCAAAAAAAATTATCTGCAGTTAAGTGGTGTGCAAAATTTTTTGACTAGTTTTGTACAAAAACTGACAATCCAATATTTAAACTGATTAAAATTGATAAATGTGTTAACTTGTAAACAAGCACAAACAAATTATGTCTCAAATCCTAGGTTCACCAGATAATGGATTTTATATAGACAAATCAATAATAATAAGACAGACTGTTTCCATGCCTGCGAATGTCTGAGGTGCTGAAGTGCCCTTGCAGCAGGTATGTGATGATGGTGCAGATGACATTGACTTTTCTGTGTGTCACAGCAGGGTCCTGCAGCAGGAAGAGGAGCTTCATCATCAAATTAAGGCTGTGCATGGCTTCACCATTCCGTGGATCTCCGCTGGAAAATATTAGCACATCAGTCATATGATGGAGTACATGACAAGTCAAGTGCTGTGTAAAGCTGCTCTGCCTACACTGTGCTGCATCACATTTCCTGTAAACAAATCTGGCATGAGTGGAAAAAGGAAAGAGGAATGCACTCCCACATACAAATCAATGTATGCTTACACAAAGCCCTGAGGAAACGAATCAGTATAAAGTACCTTGTTGATTTCAGGATATCAGCAAAATGATTTAAAACCGAGAAGTCAAGACTTTCAGGAGCCTTCTGCCAGACCTACAATTAAGAGAAAAGAACCATGAGCTACACTGACCGAAAGGCTGTCAGTGACAATGGCTACATACAATGTGAAAAGTAGGTTCATTTAAATCTTTAAAGAGACAAACACAAAAATACCTCAAAGTCACAGAGGATGCCCTGGAGGGCGGAGAGGTCATGAATATACACACAGCCAGTTCCTAACTCCATGGTGCCCACGATGGCCAAAATGAGTTGGAATGTTCTGCTACTTATCAAATGAGCTTTGGTCTTCAAGACAAATGCAAAAAGCTGCACACAAAAGCAAGCCATCCCCAAAGAAGTTAACTCATGATGAGGAACATCATACTTACAGATGCAAATTTCTCTATGTCCTGTTTTGCACGTAAGGCCCACAGAGCTTGTTCAGTTTATTCTGTAGACATGGTTTAATGTATTAAAAGATCCCTCACCAAGACCATACCTTATAGCCATTGATGCGCTTCATTTCACGTCTCATCACTGTATTTGTGTCTAAGACAGAAAGCAGAACTTTGACAGTGGCATACAAGGAACTGTCATCCGATGCCATCGCAACCAGGCTAAGGACAACTGCAGGTCCACCAATGTACTGGAAACTTGTGGCAGCACTATTCGACATAAATGTCCTCACCCCTGCAAGACGTTAGAGTGACAAGCAAAAATAATGATGCGTCAAAATCACAAAGAAGTAACAATTAATTTGATGATGGGGTAAGCAGAATTTTTAAAAATATACATTTTTACCAAAACGACCAATCAAGGCTGCCCCTATAGTTCTAGCAGTTCCACTGAGGTGCTGACTGATGTTCTGGGCCAAGAAGACAGGAGTGGTGTTATCCCGCGATGTGATGCCCATCTTGAAACAAATACAACAATATAAGCGATTCAGTGTTCTCCATTACAGGAAGGTCACCAATATGTTAATGCAAAACATATAAGCCAGAACTGATCCAATAGTAGCACCTCCTTGGCTATAAGACGACTGTCCACCTCATTGTACTGTTCTCTTATCTCTGCTACAGTAGTGACAGTGGACACTGCTGGGTTAATGCCAAAGGAAAGTCTCTCTGGAGAAACAAGCCTTACTGGGGAACACTCTGTTATTTCACTATCTGAAAAGAAATATAAGTTTACAAATTACTGTACTACATAATGCAAAAATCACACAATGCAAAACCCACATTCTACTGCAGATTTAGAAGGTAAATACTGGCACATTTTACAAGCAAAAAAGTAAGCCCCTTTACCAACCTTGTGCATGAAGTGCCAGATAACTGCCCAGGTACTTAGTGCCCTGTACATACATAATCTCCACTGAATCAGCATTCAGAACTTCCTCAAAGAGGTATGTGGGACCAACTCGCCAGATCAGAGCTGCATGTTGTTTCCATATAGGAGGAGTGCCAATAATTCCACACACATCGATGACTGCAGATGCATCCATCGCAATACACTGACCAGGGAATGGCTGAATATACCTCATCTATTGACAGACGGACAGATGACAGAAGTTCTGTATGTTCTGAAATATGTAAACTATTAAAGAGCCCAAAGAAGAGATGCATTTGTAACATATTTTACCAACCTTTGATGTTCCAATCAACTCTCCATTCAGATAGGCAGACACTTTGCAGCTTTTTTTGAGGTCTTTTGCCATAGCAATAACTAGGTGATGCCACTGACCTGGCATCAGCTGTTTGGAGCACTTGAAGCGCACTGTCACTGGCAATGTAGTTGGAGTCCGTACCTCAGGCTCCATTACGTCTGTGGTAGAAAGATATTTCTCTTCAGTTTTGACTTGTGCAGACGGAATTTTATTTATGCTTAAAAGTTACTCAAGACATCATTACATAATATTTTTGATGAGATCTTGTCTTTCTGAGGTTTGAGAACAGGTTGGATTAGATAAAACACACCAACAAATAGTGAGTACACAATGTGAGTGATTTTGTATTATTTGTTCACAAAAAATAGAACTATTGAAGCAGGAACAGTCACCTAGAAACTGGTACGGTTCCTCTTCAGTGGAGATCACCAGGCAGCCATCAGAGGCAGAGATACTGACTGACAGACAGCTGTACTGCTGCTCAGCGCGGGACATGTGGCGAACCACCGTCAGCAGACGCACTGGGTGGGAGTCGCAGGCAGAGCTGAACCTGCTGATTAGAAACCAGCAGGAGAAAGACAGGCCAGCAGAGGGAGGAAAACCTCGGCAGTCTAAGAAACAAAGACCACAGTGACACAGAGTGACTCAGAGGTCCAGAAAATCACTGCACTCTCCACTTAGAAGACATCTAGTAATGACTTGCCTATGACTGACATCTAGTCCCAACAAAGACCTATTATTACAAAATATTTTGGTATCAAAGTAGTTATTTCACAATCTTAGTCATTAATGTACAAGAATCTGAAGAAACAATAGTAATAGTAACAAAATCACATTTGTTTGTAAATTTGTTTTGCTAAATTATTTGCTGATAAAGCATGACTTACCATTGCCGATTCCTCCTGTGGAGATGGAGTCTGCACTGACCCCTTTTACTGTGGCGATAGATGGCAAAAAGAGACACCTGAAATTACAGAAGGAGCTCTATTATCTTGTGCAAATGCAAAATTTAGATTGTTGCAATTTTTTTTTTAATTAACACTGAAATTGTGTGATGCAGAAACACTGTTTGTGGGTAATTTAATTATTATCCACTATATGACTAGATTACTCCAAAATAGCCTTTTTAAGAAGTTGCTGAAACCCACCCATATCCACTGTCAGTCATGTCAAATTCCACAAAAGATGGAGAAACAGACACTTTGTGAGGGCGGAAGCTCCGTGGTGAAGTCATTGAAACAAGGCTGATAATGCGGTGAAGTGGAATTGGTGTCCAACTGTTTGCAGAGGGCTTCAGTAAGCTAAAGCTCCTTTTGAATGACCTCTTGGAATGTATCTTGATAGTCTCTACACAACCGTCTGCTTGGTCAGGGGACTGACCTGTAAAAAGTGAAATTTGACAAATCCAGGAGAGATGATTCACATAACATGTATAATAATACATTTTATTCATAGGTGCCATTTTGCACACAAAGACACCTTTCAATAAAACAAGTGCAACAGACAGTAAAACCCTTACAACAGACAAGATTAAAAAGCATATACAGTATAGACCATTTAGACAGTGCAAATGAATCAGAGAGAAATATATTAAACATATCTCATAAAACAGGAAAAAAAGCATTAAATGCTGCCCTTTTTTAGTTTGTGTTACAAGTTATCATTTTAGCATCAAAAGTCTCTGAATGTAGAGATCTTAGGTGAGATGAGTTACAAAGGAAATATGATGATAAATGTTACCATTAGAGAGATGTGGACCATCCTCTGAGACGGGGGGAGGAATATTCTCCTCAGTATTACACATTAGAGGCTCTCCCAAACACAGAAACTGCCTAAAGGAAAGTATAAAAAGTCACAAATAACAGAAATCAATTGTGTTTTTCGAATTTGTAAACCCAAGCCAAAATGACTTGGCGAGTCATGCAGTCAAACAGTATGGAAAAATCAAGAACTGTAAACAGTTATAACATTATAGTACAAATCATCTTTGTTTGGGCTAACCTGAGGGACTTGTGGTCTATGGACTGGGATGCCAGTTTCTCCAGGATGCGCACAACAGGCAAATGCAGTAAGTGGGCACTGTTGCTGAGGATGTGCCGACAGTCGGTTAGCAGATTGAACAACAGGCCTGACTCACACATGATCTGTCTGTTTTGCTCTGACTTCACCATAGACTGCATGTGATGGGCCACAGCAAACTGCAGCTCTGAAGACAGCTACAGAACAGAAACACCAGACACACTTTTCAGCATCCTAGCAGTCATTCAGCAGCAGACAAGCACTTAAGATTATATTTACAGCATCTGACAGATCCAGAGAGACATCCATGTTTGCTTTGTATGTGCCTCAAAATAAGCCTAGACTTAAAACTAAAATCTGTGAGAAGGATGCTACCAGATTGGAGTGAGTACTCCACCATCAGAACACACAGACAGAAGGATTTTTATTTATTTGTGAAACTTGTGTTAATCATGTTGGTTTATGAACATGCAATGTTTACTTAACCACTTCCTCTTGAAATTTTAGTTAATCAGTTAATGCACTGCTAACCTGAGGGTCACTTGGAGTGTAAACATGAGGTAGTAGAGTCATGATGACCCTAATCGCCCCCGGGTGCTGTATTATGTGATCACAGGAAAACCTGAGGAGAGAAAGATGTCTGTGATGAGTCGAGGAAACATGAGTGCCATGTTGTTGCAAACCCTGGGCAGCCCCTGAGGTTAAGTGGCTTGTATGAGAGCATTAAGGCGTCAGAGGCTGATACAGACATTAGCCATCTGGCACCACAATAGAATCACTGGACATTTTGCCCTTGTTAGGAAAGGATAACTGTTAAAGCATCATTTTTATGGCTGTCCTCTATATCGTTTGATAATTATCATCCCAGCACTGGTGCTTGAAATGACTGATATTACAGAAATGTGCAATATGCTAATATGTCTAATAAAAACTGTTACTTTTGTGTACTGTAAGTATCCTGACCAGGCAACAGCTTCACATGTTGCAGCAATTGGAAATTGATTTTTGTCAGAAAGAATACAGAACAATCTTTAAACAAGAATCACTAATTTGTTGTAATATATTGTCACAATTACAATAGGTAACAATGGAGTTATAGTATTTTCTCCATATCACGGGAGTCTTCATCTCAAGGTTTTTTGCTTTAATTTTCATGTCAAATTCTTTTCTTTAACCAATAGCTGAGGGTCTAAGGGTTTCAAAGAGCCCTCCCACAAGTTTAAGAACATACAAGCAAGGACGGACCCTTTGTTTATGACACTGGGCTTATAATTGTCTATAAGCTGTCTGGGTTGTGATAAAACTGTTCTGGAGTCTCTGTGTAATTATTTTTATTGTGTTTTGAGCGTGTTTTGTGGCACCAGGCAGCTGGGCGGAGCTTTCTTTTGTTTGAACGGAGCTGTGAACTGAGAGAGACGAGTCGACTCCTCCAACTCAACCTCTCGTGCGGTTCACTGAAGCCTTGTTCTCAGTATGAATCGAAAGGAGGCGGTGTTTAAGCCAATATTGGTTTATAATTTTGTGGTAAAGATAAGGTGTCTCCAAACAAAATGGCACATCAGAACATTTCCTCTCCTCCACCGCGAATGAATCGTGTTATGAACAGAGTCAAAAATTGTACAACGAACCAAATCATGGGTTTGGTGTGTTGTTACAGCCCTACTAAATACATATATCTATTTCAAAATGAGGTAAAATGGAAATAATCCACGGTCACAGTTCATCCAGAATGTAATACAAGTATATTAAAAATCAGTCAAATTTAGGTATTCTGATACTTACATAGAATATCTGCCAATACTGATATGAATCTGATATCACTGCACATCCCTAAACCATTCAACAGCCCTTACCTGCCAGTATCTGTGGAAACAGATGAGATAGTAAGAGCTGCATTTCTTATCCGGCACTGAAAGTCTTCCTCTCCCGCCTTGGGGCCAGTGGAGGACGGCTGATTCTCTCCCACCTCTGAGCTCTCCTGCAGGCCAGTGCACAGGTCCACAGCGACGCCAACTCCAGTACTAAACTGCTCCAGGAAGCTCAGCAGCCTCACACAGTGCTGTATGTTGGATTTGGGTGATATGTCAATTTGCTATATGCAAGGAATTTTCAAAAACAAAGTAATACAGAGAAAAAATAATGTAAATGCCCCCAGATGGCCCATATATTCAAAAGCCTTGCGCTATTGTTAGAGACACTCTGACAATAAGGTTGGAAATGTCAGGAGTGCAGAGGAATGGATTTTTTCCTGCTTAACTGCATTGTAGTGCTGTGCAGGTTTTTAACATTTTTAAACATATTTAACAACAAGTGTTTTTGATATTTACCAATAAAATGTGCATTTTCAAATTCATATCACCTTGCATACGATAAATGTAACGATTTAGAAAACAAAAATATATATAAGTTACAAGTATCAGCTCTCGTAATGTTCTACATTTGCCATGTTGCCCTCCCCTACCTGCAGGGGTGCAGGAAGAGGTGGTCCGGAGCCTTCAGCCATCTCTGCAAATTGACGGAAGCTCCTGTAACCCGAGCAAGAATCAGTAGATACATCCAACTCCATCGGCCCCCTACTAGAAAAGCAGCCCAGCTGCAGCAGAGCCTCAGCCAGTTTCTCGTAGTGGCCAGTGGTGTGAAAGAAGTGGGCATTGACAGGATGCAGGTGGACGGCCAGGGTGATGGTGTGCAAGATAAGCAAGAGCAGCTCCATCAGGCTGCTGGGACAGAGAGAAGCCCACACCCCCACCGGCTGCTCCAGTAGAGCCCCCTCCATGTCCACCATCACAGACAGCAGACCGTTGAAGCCACCTGCTGTGCGGAAAGCATTCCAGCTGTTTGGGTTGTCCAGCACTTTCAGGATAGACTGGGTATGGGAGAGATATGCGGAAATAGATTTTTTTGCTGAAATTCATGACCTTAAATATTTTTTTATTCATTATAATGATCAACATCACAATATTTTAATTACTTTGAGTTTTCTTATGGTCAGGAGGAGTGTTAAAAACGCACCAGTGAATTATCTATCACTTTAAAAAAAGGGGGCAGTAGAGTGGTGTCTGAGTTTCATGGGGCTTAGCAGTAACTGGTTTTGCCTTTATTCGGTTTACCATGCTAATACATCAAACAGCTAATGTGTCAGAAAATTAAGCCCAAAACTAATTAGGACCAATAGAAGCAATCAGAGAATCTTTGACGTATTTCGGGGTGAATCCAATTGCTACCAACCTTAAACCAGTTACAATGTAATAGTGTGCAGGTTAGTACTCTTGTACTTGTATCTACAAGATGGACATGTACAGTAAATACCTAATTTAGTTACGTATAATTACGTTTCTTTCACATTCACTGATCTGATATTGCTCATAATTTTCAGCGCGTCACACCACCAGGCTGCGATCCTAATCAAATTATGCCCGAGTTAACGGCTAAATGAATATTAGCAAATCAATCTGAATTTGGCTGTAATGTGATCAGGCTCCCAATGGCTAGCATAATAAATTCACGCGCTTATTATGCTTTAAACTTGTTATGATTTGTTAAAATTAGAAATAAAAACTGAATCTGGTGGTAGCGCCTCAAACTTGGAGCTCAATTCAGAATACAGTCACTCCCACTTCATCACTGGCCCATTTTACCAGATATGAGAGTGTAAATGTAAGGAAATAAGAAACAAAAGGGAGAATGTGAGATGGGAGAATAGAGGAGGTGTTGGTCAGAGAATAATTTCATAAGAATGACAAGTATTTAAAGGATCAACAAAAGTGGAATGGAGGAAACAGAGTGAGGCACACCTTCAATAGATCCATTTTAAGGCGCAGTTCAGTCTCAGTGGAGGAGCAGAGGGCTCCTATAGCAGTACTCATGTATTCTTCTGGATTCATCTCAGACAGCTGTTCCAGAATACACAGAGCTGGACTGCGGAACTGCTCATCATTCAGGAAGATCTTTATATAGGGAATCATCCCCAAATCCCTTATGAGCGCTGATACCGTCAAGAGAGAAACCAATAACTATTCTCTTTACTTTATTTATGTATTGGTTATGCATCCACACACATCTCTACAACTACGACTTCAGAATAATTCTCATCTATGAAAAATTCCACCAGTGCATTTAAGAAATAAAACACTCTTAAGACGACCAAGGTATATTTTGTGTACCTGTATTTCTGATGGACCTTAATGCCAGAGCTGCAACTACATTCAGCATGTTCGTGGTGAGCTGCCTCTCACAGTCTTCCACTCTCAGATCATCCCTATTCGCTGTGTGGGAAAGAGAACTTAGATCAGCTCTGGGGATTTCAACATTTACACACATATTTAAGTTTTATTCATCTATTCATTCTAATATTTATTTTCCAACTTACTGTCCAGCAAATTAAACTGTGACTATAAAAATCTGCAAGAAATTTTTTTGTGAGAGAGGAGTCTTTAGCTTTGATCCTGTCAACCTGGAAAATGTAGTTCTAACAAACTTGGCCCGATAATCTGAATACAGCTGAAGAAACATAACTGGACTAATTCAGGGGGTCCTCAAGTCACAACACAGATCTGTAACCTGAATTTGTGTCTCTAAGCTATCCTAACCCAGCTGTAAACTCATAAAAACAAAACTAAGCCATAGAAAAAGCAAAAAAAAAAATTGTATTACTGAGTATTCTTCCCTCGTGCGCAACCAAACTAGTTTGCCCATGTACTCCATAAGATTGATGCCAACCATGTAAGTGGGAGTGAAACTTTGTATGACAAGCCCTTTTTTTTTAAATACTGATCAAACAAATCTGAACAGAGGATTCTGTCTTTTTGAAAATAGCCAAAGAAACAAATCTGAAAAAGCATCATTTTGATTGATACATTCGAAAAATTGTAAGCAGTTGAAAAGCCATGTGTTACAGTTTTGCCTTAGTTGGAACTAAACACTGCAAGGTGACAGATCTTGTACACCAGAGATGGGCACCACTGATTTCAAAGCATATAGACACATTTCTAAAGTCATCTCCCATACAGAGGACAAACCTCTACCCATTTTAATGTCCACATTATATAGAATAGTGCACACATTGACTCCACCTGTAATGCCGGCCTTCCTCAATATCTTGGCTCTCCTTCTGAGTTCCACCAATAACAGCTCCATCAGACCACCATCGATCAGCACTTCAGAGAGCAGGCCGCTGCGCATCACCAGGCTATGGAAACTCTCCAGGGCGGCCATGCTGAAAGCCTGCGAGGAGCCTTCCTTCAGCATGGCCTGCACCTTCCTCAGGGTGTCATGGGGGATGTAGGAGAGCTGGAAGACCACTGTCTCCAGCAGTTCAAAAAAGAGCCGGTGAACAGATGCTGGCTTCTGCCACACACACTCAGCCAGCTGAGCTAGAGACTGCAGGGTCCACTCTAGCAGAAAGAAGTTGGCTTTGTCCCAGGACCAGATCGTCTGCACCGTACGCAGGATCTGACTGCAGGTCAGAGCGCTGCCTGAACGCAGAAAGCTGGACTGGATGATTTGAAAAGCTTTGAGGTTCTTCACGGCAGAGCCTGCGGAATGAAATTACAAAGTTTTAGAATTAAGTTATTAAATCTGAGAGCGAAAATCTGAGAGTCGATCATGCAAACCTGCCCAATTTTATTCATCCAAGTGTCAGAGGACATTGCACAATATAGCAGATATTCCTATAAATCTTTGTAATTTCCAAAACATATGTGGCCGCTAATGATATTCTGGCAATGTCGGAAAGTGATTTAAATCGACGGTGAGAGTGCCATGACATTATAAACACCTTGGGGCCCATATATATGGAAAACTCTGCATTTAAAATCAAGTTACTCGCTCATAGATTGATTGAATCTTTGTTATTCAGCATGTGTGAATGAGAGCAAGCATCATGGAGACCCATTTCCACAAGCAAATGTGTGTATAACTCTGTCAAAAGATAAAAAAAAGACTGCTTGGCTCCCTGGACATAAATGTACTGATGTTTAGAGTAAATAAATATATAAGTGGAGAGTAATGCGATTTAATTTCACCCTTAATTAAAATCACATCAGAGCCAAATGGAATCAAGCTATAAAAGGGCCATGTTTGCCTCTCTCTGGAGTGAGGTGCTCTGCTTGGTGATGAATGGTGGACTCTGGTACGGATGAGGAGAATGGATGTAGGGCATCTTAAGTGGGTTAGTGAGGAGGGCTACACTTCATCATCTTGGACATAATTGCCTTTGCCTTGTTGTTAACATGAGGTGGTGGTGGGGAGATGCAGCAAAGTGTTCAGCATCTGTGGTGCATCCGTCCGTACCTTTGGTCAGGGCGGGGTCGAATTTGAAGCCCGGTGGCTGGGGGTTGTTCACACACAGAGCCACTTTTAACTCTGTCTTTCCAAACAAGGTGAGTGAGGCAAGAAGGCCCAGAAGATCTTCCACAGGAGAGAAGTGTTCCAATGCTGTTTCCTCTTCACAGCTGAAAAAAAGAAGCAAAAGGTGACAGTGTCTTATTATCAGGTACTTCTGTTTATTCTCCTTGATTCACTTTTGGGAAGTTAAATACAGTTTTTAAAGTAATATCCTAGTAGTATCCTACGTCTAATATTGCTGGTTATCCACTGCAGCCACAATTTTACAGATGGAATGCTTCTCCATCACCAGGGATTCTGGTTTAAAACAAAATGAAAAATAATCCCAGGCTCTGTTAGTCTTGTGCGAACTGGCATGTCTGTAAATATTGCATCACACCGTGTGAAAAAGGAGTTTTTGTGTTTCTTCTGCAGTAAGGAGGCATTCGTTTAAGTCATTCCTTGTGATCTGTCCTCAATTAAGCCTCAAATGTATGAAATGGAACCTTAAACATTTTATGTATTTTAAGCAGCCACGTTACGTTTGGATATGTATTTTAAAATGTTAATGACATCGCACTGCATTCACTTAAGGGTAGGGAAGTTACAATTAAATTAAATTGAAATGTTTTCTATTTGTGAGGACAGAAATTGAACTTTTATGTGTGACAGAAATGCAGAAGACAATAAAAACGTTCTGACTTTTTTATGGAGATTTCTTACCCCTTGTAAAACTATCATCTACTGTCCTGTGGTAAAACTGATATTACTCCAACTTTACCCATATAAATACTATCCAAATACTACACACGATATTTTAGGGGTGTACGTTTACATAGTTTGTTCGCTACATGAGCATGTGGGACAAAACAACAAACATGCTTGGATGGAAGGGTGGGGGGGGGGGGGGGGGGGG
>JBBKCR010000141.1:13115509-13127327 GCA_037577295.1 Ladigesia roloffi | reverse complement strand
CACATTTCATAATTATTCATTTGGACACCCCCACATTTAACATAAATAATTAGTGAACCAGTGCTGTTGAATCTTGAAACTTTCGCAAAATAATCCACTCCACTAAATCAACACTGAAATTCCGAGCATGCACTGAGCTTAAAATCCAAGCATGAAGCCTCGTTTATGCACTGACAATTCACTTCAAATGCATTTGGTGAGTTAGAGGAAAACCCGAGCGGATTTCCAGTGGTGTGTGTTCTTCTATTGATTAAGTGGAGTTGATTCACTCGTGAAAGTTTCAAGCAGGGGTTTCCAAACACCCTCACTCCCTAAAAGGATGATAGTTGCACGCATGCAGCAACCCCGCTCCACACATCCCCACCCACCATACCCAAAACCCCGCCCCGCATTCAAACCCGCCCGCATGTGTCCCCCTCACATTAAAAATGTTTCTGAAGCCGTTGGTATAAACTGACTTCTCACTTAACCGATAAGTGAGTTTATTCTATTAATTGTGTTGAAAACTATATCAAGATTTTTAAGTGCAATTAACAGCAGCCAAAACATTTTCCAAGTGTGATGTCTGAGACTCTAAGATAATGTTTAGCCAGGAGAAAAAAATCCTACAAGAGTAGCCATGAGTGTGTAAATTAAAGGGGCCGGATGAGGGAATTCTTGTCCTGAAGTGGCCTTGCTTTGAACAGTAAGGCCATTCTCAGCTTGTTTCAGAATGGTGGCATGATCACTAATAAGATCAATTTACCACGGACCTCATTACAGCCTCCTTCATTACTAAACCCAGAAGAAAGCATGCAAACTGATGACAGGAAGTGAGAGCAAATAGAAAAGGAAAGTCCCAAAAATTCCAGCAGATTCAGAAAGACTTGTTCACCCAAAGAGGGTTTCCTGGGGCTGATGACCAAGCCCATAACACATCAAACTTAAATTACACTCAATCTGCAAGTCTGCAGTTCTGAATTTGTTTTACTCCTTGAAGAACAAGTAGACTGGGAATCTCATTGTTTTGTGGAATGCTGCTCTTTTAATATGTGGAAATGAGTTTTGTAGATGAGATACCGTGTCATTATGGCCTGTAGGACTCTGTAGCCATCATTGTTCTCAAACTCCTCAAAAAGTGCAGGGTTGACGGGGTAAGAATCCTTCACAAAGCTGAACACGCTTACAGCCACTTCAGCCATGACTGAGCCAGGGACCATCTCACTCATTTTCAGCATGTTCTGGATGCAGATCTTCATGCAGTTCTTAGCTATAGAGAGAACACATCGTGTGTGCATCAATATTTCTTAACATTTTTACCTATATGTATTACATCATTCATTTTTGCATCTTTTTCAGTGACCTTGATACAACCCATTACTATCATTAATAACATAATGTCCCTAATCCAACTATGAGATTAGCCATTCGTGCTGAGATCAGGTCTAGTGCTGAAGCTTCTCTGGAAACATTCGTGACTATAAACAAACTTTACATAATCAGTGGTCTGGAACAGTTGAGTGAATCAAATGAGAAGCCCCAACATCATGTGAAAGCACTCGGAAAACTAGACAAGCATGTGATTAGTAACAGACCCGATACCTCATATACCATGTAGCACTTTGCTAATCCTCTGCTGATAAATTCCAACTTAATTCTATTTACATGTTTGGACAAAAATATGCATGATTTGATCAAATCACATTATTAACTTGATGTAAAAAGAGACTGTTTTTGGAGGGATCCATAAAACTGTCCAAAAGGAAATCTATTCATTTACAAACACAGCGAGGCAAAATATCAGCTAATGGAATAACCAGCACTCAAAGACAGAGGAAGTGAAAAAGTGTGGGCGCCAAGACAATAGTCCATGCAGGCTGACAAAAACTCCCAGTCCCCAAATAGATTTGAGTGGGGAGGAAGGAGGCCACCACAGGTAAGTGGGTGGTGGTATGCATGTGTTATTATAAATACATAGAGCTGAGCTGGGCTGACCTTGCAGTGCAGGGACAGTGTTTGGCACCTGGGCTGCTGACACAGCCCTGAGCACGCGCGAGGCCTGTCTCCGCCATGAAGAGCTGCACTGGTCCCACAGGGAGGTGAGAGCGATGATCATACACTGCAGCTCCTGCGTCTCCACCAGCTCCTCCACAAACCGTACCTGCCTGCACAGCTGCAAAATCACCTGAGAACACAGCACACGTTGCATCCACAACTGATTAAGTTGTTTGGAGTCATCAATGGGGTATCCGGAAAAATTGTATTAACTACATGAATGGAAAATTATCCTTTGTTATAACCAGATAAATTATTATTTCATTTAACCAGATTAAAATGTGACTTAAAATATTAGTTTTTAAAATATTGGTTAAAACGCTAAACATACCTGAATAAAAATATCTTGGAATGAGTATGTGACATCCTCCGCCCCATCTCTTTGAGGCAGGGCAACAAACAGATACAGGCACTTCACTAAAGCAGCAGCCAGTCCCGTCTCAATCGCAGCATTGATCCCCTGACAGGAAAAGCTACTGTCAATGAGCCCATTCTACTAAAACAATGCAGTTTCTGACTAGCCTTGTGCAAAGGACAAACAGGTATTTGTTATAGGAAGGAAATTAATATACTTCTACTTCATAATTTCAGTGGCCCATGCATCAGATAAACAGTTTATAGTTTATTTCCCAACTGAAGGTAGAAAAAAAGTTTACCTGAAGGTATATTGTTCAAATTGTGTCCTTCACAGCTTATACATATTTGAAGCAAATTTTGGAAGTTTTTCAGCTATTTCGCTAGCATATGCTTCAGTTACTTTTTGAACAGCCTACTTTGGTTGGTCCAAAAGCAGAGGGCGATGTTTGAAAACCTCAGCCTTTAAGTACCCAGTACCCACAGAAAAAGGTCACAGACCCTTAAATCAGGCGAGCGCGTTAGCAACGAAACTGCCTCGATAGACCACTCGACCGGGGAACATCTCCTGCAAAATGTCGCGTGTGATGGAAAACTTCCAAGAACGGTTCATCAGCTGCCAGTGCCACCATTTGGACGCTATTATTTTTACAACTTTAACGTAAAAACACTTTTTTATATCTACGTTTTAGCATTTCTTCAATCCACCTCTGAAATGTGGGAGTTTCTTCTGCACCCTGTATGTTCTGGGGTGGATTGGAAATATCAGACGTTATTAAATAATTCACATATTGGCCCACATTTGGAAACTGGGTGTAGATGTGGCCAAACATGCAAACATTTGTGACTGAACTGTCTAAACTAGTCTTAAGTTTGATGTAATGGCTCTGTTTGTATGTACTGTGGAACAACATATCCAATAAAAAGAGTCAATTCCGTAACAGAAAAAATTCACCAAAAACAGCAAACAAGTCATAAAAAAGTTACAAAAAGTTGTGTAGGCACTGTAATGCCGCAACTTGTGTATCCTGGGCATAGGAGCAATGATCGACAGAGGTGTATTTGTATGCAATCTATGAAGAATTTTAAAACATTTCAGTAAATAATTCATAGGTATGACCTGTTTCTTCTTCTCTGAAACTATAGCACAGCTGAATATTTCTTCACTAATGTTCCACAATAGTATTACTAACAGAATACATGACTATAGTGTGAAAATGGCATTACAGCATGTCTGTCATGGTTTGTCGTGGTTCCTGAATAGGATGTCACTCAACAGGTCAGTTTAAAAAATATACTTCAAGGAGATCTTGTGAGTCAAATAATATTATAGGACTTACAATGTCACTGGTAGACAGCAGAGAAAAGCACTTCAACAGCAGCCATCCTTTGTTGCTGCTGAGATCTGTGTGCTGAAAAAACTGCTCCAACTCATTTCGTGCTTCTTCTATTGAAAAATGCAAGTATAAAAGCACATTAAATGCTATATTTTTCCAAGATTATTAATATTTCATATCATCGCTGTCTGGCAGAAACATCGTATATACACTTTTGATCTTTGTTGTTTATTGTTTTGTTTTTCATAAATCACTACTATTGGTTAGTCTCCATGTTGGTCTGTAACCAGTGAAAAGTGTTAAAACATTAGCAATTTTGCTAACACATCAAAATTTATAAAGAATATACACATTTTTTTCAGTTTCCTGAAAAATAGCCATCTTGGAAATATGAGGTTTGGGCCCGACAGCAACAATATACAACTTTATAATCACGACTGATCCATGTGTTATTTGTATTTGCAGATATTAAGAACTGTACACATGTCTACATTTCAAATGTCAACATCGTATCTCCAAAAAAGGGAAACAGCATTCTTCCCCATAATATATCAACACTCACTCTCATTTAGTCACTCCATGAGCTGACAAGCCCACCTTCTCCCACACAAGTCTGACTGTGAGCTGGCACAGTCCTACACATGCCACACATGCCTATGAGTAAATCACACTTAATCACTGTAAGCGTAGCTGAAAGGAGACGGCTATGTGTACCTGCTGGCTTTTCTGTAACTTTGTGTTGTACATGACACACCAGAGTCTTTGCAACCTCAAAGGCCAAATCCTGTAGGTCCAAATCCTCAATGCCGCTGCTGCTTTCAGATACCTTACAGAAGGCACAAACAGAGAAGTTAAAGCATCTTTTTGAGGAACTGGTGAAAATACAAGAGCACACACACTTCCTCTGACTCCCAAAGTAAACATTTACAAAACCCTCATGATATCAAACCATCAAATGCTAGTGTTGAATGTGGCTCAGAATCTAAGCTCTAACATAGAACACATTTTCATTTAACTGACAGAGCAGAGGCATCCATGCAAACACTATTCACTTTCAAACATGCAGATGGACGTTTCATTTCTCTTTTATGTGACAGCACACATCAGTGACTCCTGTCTGAAGTTTCACATGACTTTACAGAAGATTCAGACACAGAGGTTTAGGTACACGTTCTACTGGTGAAGAACAAGCTACACGCTAATTTACTCCCTGTAGGTAAATCCCAGTTGGAATGCATGACTGGAATTGTAGTCACATGTGCATTACTCCCACTCTAAGACTTTAAGGCACATGCAATCAGTGGTCTTACGAGGCAAATCTCCTCTGGATTTCAGGCACAGGAACAACACATGCTTACTCTTTACGCAACACCGTCCCTGTCAGAATGAGAGGTATTACAGTCAGTATTAAGCTGTCTGCTAACCATGGACAAGACATAGATGGATCTTCCATGTTCCAACCACAACTAATGAGCCTTTCCTGGGTTAAAGTGGCAATAAGATCCAGGAAAACACATGAAAGCACAGGGCATTTAGCCTTCACAAGTAAATTTGGGAAGCACTGTCCAACAACAACTGATAGAGCTGAACATATGTAGATCCATTTTAAAGAGCCACAAAACAACAACAGACTGTGTGTGGTAACTCAAAGTATTGACTGGATGATATTTTATTTTAATTATTTCTTTTTACTCCATCTTTTATATTAATCTACTGATTTGTTGTCCACTCCAATTTGTTTAAAAACATCAGAGAAACTTAATATTAGGATATCAAACGTGTCATGAACATAGATTGAGGTTATGTCTTCGATAAAACAACTGCCATTATAAGACACTTTGGCACTGAGATCTTGTCATTTCCAAAGCTCCATATTTCTTGTCTGATATTGTTAGTAAATTCCCACTTCAACATTTTACTTTACCACGTCACATTTTAAGAATGTATTTACTTAACTTGAGCACTAATATATGACACTCTGGATAAGAGCGTCAGCTAAATGCCATAAAACTGATTGTATATTCAATTTATCTCTAAATCACTTGTTTTACCTGAAGAAATAAGGGCATGAGCAGGTCCAGCTGCTGCTCCCGGTGTTCTGCTGCTGCCTGGGTCAGCTGCAAGAGCTGCTGTCTGAGAGCCACTACTGCATCAGTGTCAGCATGTATATCTTCCTCTCTGGTAGGCTTTGATTCGGCATTGTCTCTCTTCAGCTCTGTACTCTCTGCCATGTCTCCAGAGGCACTCAGCTCCCCGGTCTCCTTATTGATCCTCTCCATGTCTCCACCCGCTTCCTTTAATAATTGGGTCACAGGATTCCAAACACACAAATGGGTCTTTAAACTTAAGAGTTACGTCCAGTACACAACTAACCTGCACATCAAACCAGAGTGAACAAACAGAGTGAATGGAGTCCAGTTCTGCAAGTATTATAAATCAGTTCCTGTTTGAGGTATCTGTGTGAAGCAGAGTCTTAAAGGACACCTTATTTCATTTAGTTCCAGGCAGAGAACAATGCAAAGTACTAATACACAACACAGGACAGCACTATTTGCTAATTATAATTTCACAAGATGAGTTCTATGGTCCCAGCGTGGCACTAAACGCCTCAAATCCATGTCACATATCGAAAATAAGATGCACTGAATTTGCTGGGCTAAAATTTGTCTACAGAAATGCAATACACATCAACAACTTTACCTTTCAGTTGATAAACCTTTTTTCCAAACAGAATAAACATTTAAAAGTAGAACATTTTTTGCAGAAATTGTGTATAGCTCACCATCAGCTGCTGAAATTATCCATGAGTAGAATCTTGTGATGTCAAGGGTGTTTGTTGAGATAAATGGAGGCAAATTAACATTCCTAGAAACAGCCCCCGTCCACACTACACTCACTGACCGCAGAAGCTAAACGCAGCCCATGAATGAGATTAATTCCTCCAATTTTAGCACACCATTAAAAGAACAAAAGCTTGCTTGTTGTACACCTCTCATTTCTACCCAAAAGTCATGTGACCTATGTACAACAGTGCTCTGAAAATAAATGTTCTATGTTTGCTGGTAAAATAAGTTATTTTTAAAGTCAATATTGCTTCCTTGTTTATAATTGTTTCCCAGATACACTTCTGCATGTCAGAGCAAAACTGGTATTGCAGGACACTGTCAAAAGCACATTCCTCAGCATGAAGACATATGGGTCAGCTGTGAATGCACTCTGTGCCTACAACAACCCAGCTGATGTCTCACATGACATGCAGCATGAAGCACTGTTTTATTTCCTGTCACTTTTACAAGAATGTCTGTAATGTGGCACTTACCAGCAGTTTGGTGGGAGGCATTCCTATTTGCTCCAAGTTTTGCTGGAGGTCAGTTCAGCAGCGACGAGAAGTGTTTTCTCTCTGCCCATCTCACAGCCCCCAGTGAGCTGCTGGTTGAGACATGCCTGTTAGGACCATACCTCTAATCTGACTAATTCAGAGTGGATGCCTGAACTTTGCACAAAGAGAAACTCTTACATCGGCTGCGCATGGTCATGTGCCTCACTTCCTAGAGCAAGACAAAAAGAAGAAGTGGGCTTTTTATTCCTGCCACTGCCTGCATACCTTTATGGCTCAGATTATGTGATCCATGGTTTAAAAGGAAAAAATATTTCATGAAACCCATCGAATCATATCAAGACATCACAAACAAAATATTTTGATTCTCAGTAAATACACTGATCAGGTGTTTCTTAAAAAAGAGATTCATGTGTATAACTTGATTTCTCCATTGAATTATCTGGTACAAATGGAAATATATCCATGGCCACATTAAAAGACCAGGAAATTATCCACCCATAATCTGTCAACATTTGAACAGTAGTGACATCGTGTGGTTCTTTGAGAAAAAATGACAAAGGTGAAATTATAACTCTAAAGACATTAATCTACCACAAATCGACAACAAAAATCATGAAAAACAACAACAATAATTGTGATAATAATAACATTGTTTAATCATTATACTTAGAAAATAATAGAGTACCGTGTCAGTAGAATATTAGTCGAAGGTTTTTCTCTTTGCTTGGTATGGTCTATGCTGCTCTAACCCATTCCAAACCCTGATAGGGAGCTGCAGTGACCCAGTGTCTTCTCCATGCACCCTGCACTGCTGCAGCTGCTTTCCAAATGTTAGGCACACTGATGACTTTTGGCAGTGCTGCGTTTGGCATGTTGGTGATTGCCACACATCACACCATGGTGCTGAATTCTGCTTCTCCTGTCCTGCCGGAGACTGCACATTCAAATACTATCCTGCCTTGATCTGATGCATATCAGACATGACTAAACCATGCATCTGAACTCTATTATATACTCAGTGGCTTGTTTAGTTTCACATCATGTGTATATGTCTTATAAGTTATTATATAAGATCTTATATGTTATTATATTAGACACATAGGCCTGAAACTAGTAGTTACAGGCTTCAGAAAATAGTAAAGTGCTTTTTTTAAGCCAGTGCAACAAGAAATAATAAAATGTGTATAGTAGGATTTTTTAAATTAATAAAAATAGGCAATAAACAATAGTGCAACACAATAACAGAACTATTTTAGTAACAAACAACAGTGTAACATTGCTGTGTTTAAGGATTTGTGTGTTGTACCATCAGATGTGTAGCGTGGTAGTGTAGCTTAGTAGCTGTTTTTGTCCTTTTTTGGCAACCTTTGGTAGAATTTTCTCCATCACAGATTTGTTCTGTTGAAAAATTATGGGCACTTAATGGGATCCGATCGAGGATTAAGAGTGGAAATAATTTCCTGATTTGAACTTAATGTAATATACATTTATAGAAAATGATTACATTTTGCAGGTTGTCAATAAACAGCTTTTCTGTAGGTCTAAATGTCCATCATTAATATTTCATTTTAAATGTTTTATGATGGCAATACGGTTCATAACCTGTGAATGGACTCGTATTTTGAACTTCAGTTACGCAGTCACATGTATCCAACAGACCAATCAAAGCTTGGGGGCGGTGTTCAATCAAATCAGTTTCATGCAGTTGGAACGCCCTCGTTTACTGTTGCTCGTTTAAATTGGAGGAAGATTAACTGTGGAGGATTATATTATGTTTTTAATGATGTTTTATCTTATGTTATAGCTGATTATATATTACAGATAATGCTCCACAATGTCCCTAAACTCAGCAGACGGAGGAAACGGGATATTTGAGGCTGTTCAGAGAGGAGGCATTGAACAAGTCTCTGAGCTAATTCAGTTCGACCCGTCAGTCTTAAGACAGAAAGGTAAGGAGAGGTCTTCAGAGGTCTGAGCTGCTTGTGGAAAATTTGCAAGTATAGGACAATATATTCAGCTGATACTACCACCAGATATGAAACATAAACTGTCTCTCAATATACACTCACACTACCAACACTTTAATTGCCTTTGTAAATTTCCACCGCTGCTGCTATATTTGATAAGATAAGATAAACCTTTAGTAGTCCCACAAGTGGGAAATTTGATTTGTCATGGGAGGAAGTGGACAGTACAAAAGTAAAAGCAGCAAAAATTAAGAACCTAGAAATATAAATATGATCATCTGTATTGTAAAGTATATACATATATATATGTAAACTAAGTGTAGACAAGTTCTATGTATGTATACCTCTCTTCTGCTTTTTGCACACACCTCTGACCTGCTGGAATATAATAGCTGTAAAAATAAATTTTGTCCTGTACAGTTGTTTGTGCCTTTGCATATTTTTCCTACGGTCTTTCATCCCGGTGTTGTGTTTTGTTCTGTTCTTGTGTTGCACCATGTTCCTGGAGAAACGTTGTTTCATTTCACTGTGAACTGTTTGTATATGTTCGAAATTACCTTACAACCTACTTGACTGGACTTTGTTCACAGCCACAGTTTAGCTTCATGTTTCTGGTTCTTCCGGGCTGTGAACTTGAGTTCTCTTCCGTTGTTTCACCTAGGGCTCGTTTTCTTAATTAACTATTCATGGACGATTAAAGGGAAGCCCTGACTGCACCTACTTTGGTAGTTTGGTGGTTTTAGGTGTCATTTCTGGTCAGTCTGTTCTAAAGGCAGTATTCTTCTGTAAATATCTTGTTTTACCTCCTTTGTTTTCTATGAATAAAACCTAGGCTACACACGTTACATGGGCAGAAGTATTGGGACGCCTGATCATTACACTAACAGGGTAATGACATTTTACTGAAATCATGAACTTTAAAATGGATGTGGTACCCCCATTTCAGCTTTAACAGCTTCCAATCTTACTTTGAAGGCTTTCCATAATATTTTAGAGAGTCTGTGAGAATTTGTGCTCATTCCTTCCACGATGCATTTATGAGGCCAGACACTGATGTTGGACCAGAAAGGCTGTCATGCAATCTCCATTACAGTTCATCTCAAAGGTGTTTAATTGGGTTGAGGTCAGGGCTTTGGGCAGGCCAGTGAAGTTCTTCCACACTGACCATGGACCTTGCTGTGTGCACTGGGGCACAGTCATGCTGGAATATTTCTTCCCCAATCTGAGTCTGCAAAGTTGGAATCATGGTGTTGTCCACAATGTCTTGGTATGCTGAAGCATAAGTGGAAAGTAATGGGTTTCGCGTAAACCCTATAAAAAAAATTGTCCATATATTGTGTTTGCTAGACTCTATAGAATCTGATCATAACTCTCTCGTTCTTCTTTTCAGGTTGGGGAGGTTTCACTGCCCTTCACTTTGCTGCACTGCATGGAAACCGACCAATAGCTGAACTCCTTTTAAGTAGTGGAGCTGACCCCAACTTACCATGTGATGCCGGACAGACCTCCTTTCACTTTGCCTGCAGGTAAGGTGAACCTTTCTGACAAATGTCCTTTTCTTATTTGACCTTCTGTATGACAGAGAATCTTGAGTGTGTGCATGGAATTGTCTCTCGGTTGCTGCATCATGAACAGCCTGCATAAAAAAACGTAACTACTTGATGACTTTTTAAAATAATAGGCATGGCAACATCAGCATCATGCATAAAATGATACAGCACGGGGCAGATTTGAGAATTGTGGACCAGCAGGGGAAGACCTCTTTGCATCATGCAGTCAGTGGGGGAAGCATGTAAGTGGTTTAATATTCAGTATGGATGGACTGTTATTGCTCTTATTATTTCCAGAGATTGTTTCTGCCTGCTAGGATCTCAGTGAAAAACTTTATCCTTATATGAAAATGAATAATTATGTTTAAGGAAATGAAAAAAGTATTTAACAGTAGGCAATATCAGCATTTATACCAACTGCATGACATTTTACATAACAGTCTTATGGAGATTCACTTAAAACAGTTTTGGATGACTTGACCATGAGTTAAAGCAGGGGTCACCAACATGATGCCCGCGGGCACCAGGATGCCCCCAAGAACCACACGAGTAGCACACGGAAAAAATCCAAAATATAGCAAAACTCACCAGTTAGCAACGTCTAACATGTAATTTTATTCTGTTACTATTCTTCTTTAAACACATTTGCATTTATATCTATTTGAAAATGACAATATCTAAAAAAAAAAAAAAACACTGTACTAGTAAATGAAATTGGTAGCCCTTTGTCTGGCTCAGTACCCGTGATGTAGCTCTTAGTTTCAGAATGGTTGGTGACCCCTGGTTAAAGTAAGGTTAACTGGATGAGAAAAAATGACTCATTTTAGCAGTGCTGCTGCCCTTTAGAACTGAGAGTGAAAAATGATCAGAAATCCTATGATTGATTTTTTTTTTTTTTTTTCTTTCCTGTTGTCGGATGATCAGTGTTGCTATGCAGTACCTCTGGGAAACTTCCTTATTCCGATTCTCAGATGGTGATAACTTCCAGAACACTCCACTGCACATGGCGGCTTCAATGGGAAATATTGATGTGGTCAGGTACCTTCTACGAAACAGTGTGAGTGCATTTCATCTTGAATATTATTTGACATGCAGCATCTTCATGTTCTCTTATAAACACAATATTGTACTTATTCCTTCTACTGTGTTTTATAAATCAGGACTTAAAGCAACAGTTCACCCAAAAATGAAAATTAGATGTTTATTTGTTTACCCCCAGTGCATCCAAGTCGAAGG
>JBBKCR010000141.1:13088745-13108726 GCA_037577295.1 Ladigesia roloffi | reverse complement strand
TGGGGGCGGGCACTCGGCGCCTGTGATTAACCCCTTACACGCCGCTCAAACACAAACATTTCTCAGACCGTGGTATCAGTCCCCGGTATCAGGGGACTTTTAACGAGTACGAGTACTTTAGAAAAGGCGGTATCGGGGCGTATCGGTGCATCCCTAATTTAAACATTGCAAGCTTAAAAATTGTACATTTTAATGTATATTCTGTTAAGACAGTTAGATCTTTATTGAGAGACATGTTAGATAAAAGCCATTTACAATTTGGAAGGCATAAAGGAATTCAGGTAGATGTTTTGCTTTCTCATTTTAGCTATTCCAAGTGGACAACTGCAAGCACTGTCGTCTGTGTGACATTTGTGTTATGGATTATGACCACCATTGCCTCTTCCTCAACCACTGTATTGGGCGGGGCAACCACCAGATCTTTGTACTTTTCATCCTGGCTATGATAACTGCCCACATCGTCTTCATCAGCTCTGCTGGTTGTTATCTCTACTGGACAGTAGAGGAGCACTGGAGCTGGAGTTCAGTAGCTGGGAAGGAGGCATGGGTGCTTCTGCTGCTCGTGCTCAACCTCCTCACTCTTCTATGGCAGTCCTGGCTGCTCTATGACCAGTTTGATGCTATTTCCAGTGGAACCACCACTTATTATAGGCACACTAACCATAAGAAGCCTTCGCGGAGCAAGCGCCTGGCCACAGTTCTCTCTTTTCTGATTGATGGGCAGAGTTTTAAAGGTCAGCATAGCAACACTGTTAACATTTAAAATTGAAAATAACTATGTTATTAAGTTTAGTCATTGACAGGTCTTCCACATTTCAGAAATGGACGCTTGATTAATGAGAAACGACCTTAAATGTACTAAATATATTTGGTATATTGCCATTTCTTTGGTATGTTGCCATTTCTTTAATTGGGGCATTATCATTTTAATGATTCTGTTGACATGTAGTTGTATAAACTGCGTTTTATTTATAAGTTTATGCTTACAATTTACGGGTAATTTTCTTAGTTATGAACGGGTCGGGGTTTTTTTAAACCCTTATTTTCTGCCTGAAAATATCAGGTAATCAGTTACTTGAACCATACCTGCTGTGTTTTTTAAAACTTAGAACTCTGACTAAAAGTTTGTCCATTTTTGACAGAACCCATCCATATGTGCAAAGTTTTTCCACAAAATTTTCACATGAAAACCTGACCTGGAGGATCCATACACAACTAAGTTTGTTTTTTGTTGTTTTGTTTGTTTTTTGTTTGTGTTTTTTGGTCCAACTTTTAAATACTATTCTTCAAATTTCACTGAACCTTTGACTAGTTTTCATACTGATTGTACACAGCAGGTATAAACTGTAAAAGTATAAACCAATATATTGAAACATTACATTGTAATTGAAATTTTGAGTATTTCTAGTACATTTACAAATGGAGGTAAAAACTATTTGCTTCTGTTGTATTTCAATATGAACAATGTGATCATTTTAGAGCATTTCTATAAATTGCTGCTGTTACCTAATGATGCTGAAAAATAAAAATCAAAAATAGATCTATCATTTTTATGTTCATATAAAATGACACAAGGAAACATTTCATAAATCTGGATTTTAGAGTGATGAGCCACGAATGTCACATATTAATTCCAGAATATGTTCATAAATAATTGACATAGCATTACAGAAAGGTAACTAGGATGATCTTATAATCCCTGGTCCTAATATAATGGCTTTAGCAGCATGGTGGCCATTATGTAGGATTACATATGGGAGCATGTACCCGCACATAGCCAGCACATCTTGATTTAACCGCCTGTCAAATGTAATTTGTCTTTTCCGTGAAGGAGGAATATATGCTGGATATTCTGTGTGCAATGTAGGGCAGTCTGATTACATTAGACCCACAGAGGCCACTGTGCTGGAGCTGTAGCCATGCTTTTAAGCTACGGTTTCATCATTAATCATCTATGAGGTCTGCGTATGGCCTGATACTGTTTTCCCATTGATTTTGTTGCTGTAATGCCAATCAGTATAGCAGCATGAATCTGCGGCCCTGAGAACGATTCCAATGGGTAATTGCTTTTCATTACTACTGTGACATGGGTTTAGCCACTGATACAAGCCCCGCCCCCATCTCTCCCTCCCTGTCTCTCTACTGCTGCAGCTTTCAGAGAAAATACAATTTAGCTGCTTATCTCAGAACATTTATATCAAGAATTTTAAAGGAATAATCCATCATTTTTACCTTCATGTCTATCTGGTGCTTTTGAATCATAGGCAGCTGCCATGAGCAATACTTTTTGACCTGTTTAACAAAAAACAATCCCTGTTTAAGAAAACCTCACATGAAAAATTACACTGGAAGTCTGTGGGCTGAAACATCTTCCCATTTACTTTTAAGTGTTGTTCTCTAAGTATTCTAAGTATAAGAAATTATTGTTAATCGAAATTGATATGAGGTTAGGCCAAAAAACTCTAGATTTTGTCCTCACTTAGTGGGGTAGATTTAAAATATGAACCCTGTGTCATCTGCACTGTGCTCACAGTCATAATAAGATGAAAACCATTGTGGTTTAAGAGCTTGTTTGAGGAAGCATTACCCTATGACTGTAAGAAATCTATCTTCCTCTCAGCTGACAGACTCTCTCTTTAAACGTGAATCACTCCTCTGGAGTCGTAGCATCTCTCGTTATTTGACACCGCATTTCACCCGCGTCTGCCATGTTGAGCGGCAGCGCGTCCATTAGCGGATGAAATGATAATTCAGCTTAATTGCATGTGATAAGTTAATTTGCTCTTCTGTTGGGTTATATAGTTAGAATGCATATCTGCCTATGTTCATCAGACCAGGTATTACAGTCTAACTGCCAGAAAGGATACGAAAATTGCACTATTGGTATTCTTATTAATAACGTTACACTATTTTTATAGATATTAAATAGTTTCTACTCCAAAAAATACTGCTGGGTGAAAAACTTGGTAAGCAAAGAATGCATCTTTTTGTATATTTTACAGCACATTTTCAGCTTAAATGGAATTAAATTGACTGGTGACCTGTGTGTTTTCAGTGTGTTTTTCTGCCTTTTTCTGTGTGAGAGTAGGGACATGACCCCGGTTAGGATCAATTCATGAGGCTGCAATGCATGCACATTTAAATACAGGTATAAATCCATAGCTGCACATGGTGCTTCATTGTCCTCATCCTGACATTTCTGAAACTAGGCTGGGATATAGGTATACTGAAAAATTTATGTTTAAATTTCTTATTGGTGAATGGTTTTAAAAACAATCTGTTTGGGCTAACCGATTTTTTTTAATAAACACTGAGGTCCCTGTTGAAGGCTTACTAGGATGAGTTTTAGGTGTCACTGCTTGATTTGGCTATGGAAAGCAAAATTGGCTGATGGATTTTGATGTTTGGGTTTTTTTGTGTGTGACAATGTTACGAATTTTTATTTAATTTTAATTACACTTGTGCATAAACATAATTTTTTGTTTTATTTTGTTTTGTTTGTGTGGACTTTTTTATGCAGTTGTGTTTTCATCACATGAGATTTATTCCATCCCCTGGTGTAAAACCGCCTATTGAATGATAAGCAGGGGAAAATTTAGCACAAGCCATTTTCACTTCTCTGTTGCCAGTCACCGCTTCCTGATGTCCCTCTCAGTGTAGCAAGCAGTTTTGGCCTCACGCACTGGATGTCATATTCTAATGTTTCACTGTTGTCAGATGCGTGAAGGTTTTCCCCGTATGTAGATGGAATCTCGAACTTCAGGACGTCCGTTTTTGAATCGTCTGGATTGATATGGTAGGTATTATGCAAGTTTGGAGCATTCTGGCATTCTGATGTTTGTGTTAAAGAGCCTCATGACTGTAGAATCTCCTCAGTGCCACTCTTGTGTTTTGGTGACATACTCACATTCTTCTGTGTGATGATTCAGCTTCATCTAATTGCTTTTCTACATTGAAAGCTGACCTCACTGAATGCTTTTCATTAGTTGACTTCCAGTGCAGGAGGAGAGGGGAGTGTACTAGATAACTGGTTTCTCTTCTAGTGTCTACGTGGAGATAGCAGATAGCATATTCACTGTGCATTGAAAGAACATGAAGGTGGTCCAGTTCCAGTCATGAACAATTCGAAATCTCTACGGCTGGAGAGGCAACGAAGGACTATAGGTAAAAAAAAGTTTTATTTTTCTCCTTATATATATGTTAAAGGGTCATAGCTTAATGTGTGGTTCGTTTATGGATAAACAAGCAACCTGTCATGACTTTCAAATCCACTCTGATGACTAATATGTTGCATGTCATGTGACTGTCTTAACATTAAGTCAATCGATATTATGTAATAATAGTATTAACACATGATGTTAATTGTCTCTCCATCAGGCGATAGCTTTTGTATTGCACTGCACTTGCCTTACATGTCAATAGAGTCCAGTGACTTTGACCTCTGACTGTATGATCTACTACAAGCACTTAAGAGTTTTACTATACATGACATCTCCCGGTGCAATTCCAATTCAGGTCATTTGAAAAAAAGAGTGGGCTTCATGGTTGGAGTTGAATTAATTGTCTCGGATGTAATTAATGACGTCATTGCCATGAATATGTTTAATATATAGGAAGCATGGGTGGGTGAAATGTACTTGAACCCCAAACTCTCCTTGGATATTATGGCTTATAGGAACACTCTATATTTTATTCATAATCCTGCTAGAGTCTTTCAGCAAGTGACATTTTAGCTGATGGGTTACAAGCAGAGTGAAAAAGGAGTGAGAGAAACAGGGAAGTTGAATGAATGTGCGCACGGACATATGCCCACACCCAGTTCAGCAGACGCATACACCAGCAGCCACAGAGCCAATTAAGAGGAAGGAAGGAGGAGAGGAAAATGGCAGAGACCCTTCTGTTTCTGCTCCACTGAATTATTGACAGTAATCATCCAGGCCTTTAATGGCTGGGGCAGAATGGAATTCATTTGGGTAGGGGGTGGGGGGTGGTGGGGGGGGATAAATAATGCATCATGGGTGAGGGTGGATCTGAGTGTGTGCGCATGGGGTCCTTTTCCTCCTGCTGCCTCTGCATAATGAGAATGGGCGGGGCTTGGGAAACATGCAGCTCAGAGCAGTGGGCCAGTGGGACATGAGTGAGGGGGAGGGAGGAGGGAGGAGGGAGGGATGCTACCCAAAGCTGAAAGATAAGGTGCAACAGGGCGAGGCAGTAGACGAGAGTGTAGTGGAGATCCAAACATGTGGATGGTCAAGCGTGCTGTCCAGCGATGAGCACTATGCTGAGCCCCAAGATTAGACAGACGAGGAGAGGTAAGCATTGCGTTGCCTCTCTCTCTCTCTTTCTGGTTCTCTCTCTCTCTCTCTCTCGCTCTCTCTCTGCTTCTCCACTCCCATCCTCAGCAGCAGCAGCCTCAGCACTCCCTGACTGCACTCCTGCACCGCTTCTGCTGAGAGTGCCGCTTTCATCTCTTAAAACAGATAAGGAATACAGGATACAGATGTCCTGCATGGCCCAGGCTGGCCATGCTCTGTTGCTTAGTAACCTCTCTTTCGATTATTGACATCAGTGATGTCCGACTACGTGTCCTGTCTTTCATTTGGGAAGCGGAGATTAACTGTTCCCATTATCTGATATTCATGGGAGACCAGCTAGGACTTCATGAGCCTTGTTATGACACACACGACCAAAGCCATGAAACGCTTAAATATATATGAGTTCACATCACCTAGGTGATGGTCAATAAAGTGATCTAAGTATGTTTTTTAATGCATGTTCCTCAGATCCAAACTTTGTACCAAAAAAATCTGCCTATGCTTCTTCTCATTCTGTGATAAATCACACTTTCAACAGTCTTGTACATGCAATAAATCATCACAGCTGAATGTCAAAGCCACACTGGGATAATAAAAAAGCCGGCTAACAGCTGCATGGGCATGACCGGGAAAGCTGATTGCAAATAAAAAGGCTTCATACAGTTGGAAATCTCATGATAAACCACTCCAAATAGTTTGTAATGTGCATTAAGTCTGCAAAGAGAGCCGTGGTCCCATGCCGAGGTTTTTTTTTTTTTGTTTCGCTCCTGAATGCAGGCTACAGGCGTGGTTGCTTGTCTGCTTCAGCACTAATGCTTTCTGGCTGTAAAAGGCTATTTGTGGATTGATCCGCTGCCTGCTGTGGAACATAATACAGGCACATGGAGCTGAAGCCCACCGCTTTGCTGCCTCTGCCTCTGTCTCCCTGCATATGGAGTGTGTCACCTTTGATGAGTGTTCCAGCCTCACCTGCCATGTCACAAGCTCCACCAAGCACTTTTTTGCAGGCTGAGCAAAATGCCCAGGTCACATCTTATTTGTTGTCCAGCAATTCAATTCAATTGGACTTCCCTCACCCTGTATTTCAGATTAGCTGTTGGATGGTGGTCTCGTTTTTTTCTTATTGAGTGTGGTATAGTGAAAAAAGTCATTCATTTACTTTACACAAATGTGTACATCATGTCAAGGTAGCTTGCATCCTAACAGTGTTGCTCAGTTTACTGAGTTTTGGTGATAATTAATTCATGTGGAAGTGCTTCATGTACATTAATGCTCATGTTTAAATGAAGACAGTTCATCGCATCATTTCTCTCAGCATGGGTGTGTTCACAGGAGCTTGCCTCTATAACTGAAGACATGTTGTGATATGCAGTGGAGTCATATTTGAGCTGTCACTATGCTAATGAGGCATGACCCCAGCCCCATCTGCCAGCAGTGTTCATGACAAAACAGTTTGCGGCTCAGTAAACGAATATCAGAAGAGATCACAGAGTTTTTGAAGGGAACATCAAGTATAGAATTTGAAATATCAACACTCGGCCACTATCAGCAAAAAAAAAGGCTGACTCAGATATTGGGGTCTGAAAACAAAAAAAAAATTAATATTTGAGCTGTGCTTCCTAAAGAACGTGAAGATGGTATTAAGAATATTTATGTAGTTGTTCACCATTTTAAGGGATCTTTCAAGAATCTTACCATTGTGGGAGGTTTTAAACTTCTTACAATTAGTGTAAAGAATGTTCTTTAAATATTCTTAGCACTCACACTCCTCATTTATAACTGTTAAGAACCATCCAAGGAAGTATTAGTAAGAGAACAAAAAAATCTTCTTTAGTATCAAGTGGAGAACCCATTCTGACAAGTTTAGTTTTATGAGTGTGAAGTGTTCGAAACGTTTGAGCATGATTGTCTACTTTTCAATGCTCATCTTGCGTGCTCAATTAAAAATACATATTTCTTTAAAAGTTATAGGAAAGTAATGATCGGATCTGTATCGGTTTTGATATCAGACTAATAGTGCTAATATCCCACTATATATATCCCAATAGTGCTAATATCCCACCTTGAAGGCAAATTAATTATTATGTCGTTTAGCTTTATTCTTACCATAATTATGTGATTTAATATAATTTTTCAGGTTTTGGCCAGTTGATTGATTTTGGTAAAACAGCCATGGACGTGTGCCATTACACATTTTGTGTGTTAATGCATTTGATTCTGGATGTATCTGTGAACACTCACCTTTATTTTTCCCTGTGGCTACTGCACGGCAGATCGTGACATGACCTACGCGCTGCTTTGAGAAGGGAGATAGACATTTATGTACATGCCTGAAATGGCATTTACTACCCGTCATGAATGCAGGACCACCTTGAGTGTCTTCTCTCCCCAAGTGCTCTGCTGGAAAAAGTGCATGAGTCACGCATGTTTCCCAGCATGCCCAGTCCCTTGCCTGGAATCTGGAGGTATTTGAGTTGCTCATTCTCACCCACAGTTGGACAAATGTGGACCTCGAATGAATAAGAAACCCATTCAGAGCTCATTTGGAATGGCAAGGTGACTTGGCTCCTGGGAAAGAAGAACAACAGCAGAGCTTAGCCTAGAGCCATGCAGTATTCATTATCATGCTGTTCCTCATGCCATCCTCAAGGTGTCCTCATGAAATGATGATGAGCCTTATTCCAAACTTGTTTCTCTCTCTCCCCCCTCTCTCTCTATCTCTTTTGTAATAGCACTCCCTCTGGTGGGCTATTTTAGTTTTAAGCATGATCACTGCAGGCAGAGATGAATTGTTATATTAATGCTCGAAATAAAACATTCATATATTCACATCAAAGACAATGAGACACTGAAAGACGATAAAGACTGAATTCTCATAGCCCTAAAATGAGCATCACTGAAATATGCATAGGTCTTGCCAGGCTTCCTGTATTTTTAGCCCATCGGCCAATGAGCAGACAAGTAGATAAATGGCAGAACATGTGATCCATCATCTCCATTGCAACCTGTGAATCCTTGAACTAATTGATTGACTGACTGACTGGTGGGCTTGCAGGCAGGTTTTGTCCTTAACGTACGTTGCTAATGAGGAGAGACAGCACAGGGACTGTCCCTGAAGCTTGGTTTTTTAAGGAGTGAGTGATTTTTAGGAGTGCTCCCCCTCCCCTTCCTCCTCATTTCCCTTGGGCAGAGAGGTCTACACTAACACTGATGAGGCTTCCATTACCCTCAATGATTTAATGAGATTCTGGCAGTGTCTGCAGCCGTCCTCCAGACAAATGGACTCAGGGAATGGAATGGCCATTATGACCAGAGACCGCAAGGAGCAATTGTGACTTTCCGAATAAGAGACATAGGAAAAGAAGTACAAAGTCAGAGCGTGGCGTAGCCTGCTGGCGAGAAATGCCTGGAGAAATAGGAAACCTGATAGTGTTCTCAAATGCTGATGTCCTCAGCTTGCTGCCCCCAGCTGAAAGAGATGGAATAGATGAGAAGGGGAAGATTGATTTTTTTCCTCCCTCAAGAATTCTGCTGCTGTTCCTCTTACATGTGAAATGTGGATGCCTCTCAAATGATTGTATTATTATCCACACTATACCAAGGTTTTTGGTTCTTTAACACTCTTACTTTGAGATTGCTGATTCATAGACTGGCCTGTGAGTTTGTATTGACGTCTGCATTGCTTGAAGAACTGCTCAAGTGTAAAATAGGTGTGATATGTCTTGTTCTTGCGAGCAGTAAGAAAAATGCCTGCAACGCTGAATGCATCACTCTAGCACCATAAATGTTTAACAGCCTGTTTTGGATGACTCTGTTTGTTTGCTGAAAAAGAAACAAAAGGCATTTGAGTGTTAGAATTCAGTCAAGGTTCTTGACTGACTCATCTTTTCTTTGTGGTTGTCTGTGTATATATGTGTGTATTCATCTCTTTATGAGGAGCAAATGTACTCATAATGATGGAAATCGTAGAAAATCAGCAGAAATTGGGACCTAACAAGGAAATGTACTATTTTAAACCCTAATTAAAATTGAAAATATTACTTTTAGCTAAAAAACTAAAATGCAGAAAGGTGTAGTGCAGTGTGACTGAGATGCAGTATCAAACAAGTAAGTAAAATATGACAAATATGGTAATCCTCTGTGCATGTGCTTATCCACATGCAGCCAGGTCCAAGAGTATGGTGATGGGGGAGTTGACGAGGGGCTCGAGCCGGCCATCCTCCCCGGGACTCCAGGAGAGGGCAGTGAAGGCCGGCTGGCTGAAGAAACAGCGCAGCATCATGAAAAACTGGCAGCTGCGCTGGTTTGTGCTGCGCACTGACCAGCTATACTTCTATAAAGATGAAGAAGAAACCAAGCCACAGGTATCTGCTGAGCCTCAAAAAGTTTCACTGTTTTAGGAGTCATTTTGAATTAAAGGAATGTCTTTTTCGAAGCATCTCAAGCAACTGAATACTACCTTACAAATAAATTCAGTACTATGCAAAAGTCTTAGGTACCAGGGAAAATTATATTTAAAACCTGTTTACTACTGGACAGCAGTGTTAGTTGTTAAAACATTATTAACTCCAATAAATACAGTTAACATTATTAAAGTAAAGAGTGGTCTTATGTGTGGCAAAGTGTTCTCCTAAATGTTTTCAGACCTATTTCCTCTTGGAAGTCCAATATACATTTTAGCTACAATCAAATACCTGGTTTGGCTCATTTTACTTCATTAGGTTAAATTTGATGGTGCTGCTTATATATCCACACAATAGCTGGAGGCAATGAGCAGAAATCTGAAACCAAACCTGTGTTCTTCTAACCAGCTCACAAAATATCAACTGTTTTTTAGAGAAAAGGAAATCTTGATGCTTTTTTTAATGTTTTCTTGTTTATTTAAGTTTATTTTTAATGTTCAATTGTGTTTTGATGGCAGAAAGAAACCCACTGCTGATATAAACAGATGTAAACAATTTTCAGGACTTTTGCATAGTACTGTAGAGTGAAAATATAAAGAGGGATTTTTTGGAATTACCATTATTTGATATTCAATCAAAATGATCTGATGCATTGTCATAGATTCTACAGCTCATTACATTATAATCCATATTTTTTGTTAGAACAAAACCTTGTGTCCCGAAAACATCAGCTAGTATTCACACTCTATTAAAATCTGGAAATAGTTTAATTGAACTGTTCATGACTATGCTATCACATACTATTATGAATTATAATAACATATTATAACAGATGTATATAGTACTTTACTGTATAAAGTGTAATTTATATTGAACATTTCTTTACTTTACATTGCTTACCCCTTAGTATTCCAGAAATATAGTTGAATACTTAGATGTGACTATAAAGGGCCATTTCTCTTTAGCAACATTATACATAAAAATTAATGGCCTATTGCTTTCCCTCTTCATAAAATGGACATGGACAGCTATCTTAACAGCTCCAAAACTGTTTGTTTAGTGCCTGTTAGATTAATGGAGTATGCATGCTGTTTCAGGGGAGACATTTTACCTCACAGCATTGCTACCGTTGTGGGATATTTAATCATTTAGATTCTGACGAGGTCGTGGGTTTAGGTTTTTACTGAGGCCCCGCACTCTGGACATCGCTTTGATTTTCACTACAAATGCCTTTTACAAAGCTGGATGTAAATGATGTGCTGTTAAATGTGTTAAGGGGAATCCCTACGTCTCCCTCTGGCTCTGTTCTTCTGTGGAAGCCACACACACTAGGCCTGACAAACTAATTTGGTAACAGCCTGCCCTCCTGCTCGGCAGCGTCGTAAGTCACCGTGTTTAGCTGATGCAGAGCAGCTGACCTTTGCCCTCGCAGAGGAGCAGTGCTGCAGGCTGAGGGGATGAGACAGCATGTCTCCATCTCTTTGAACTGACCTGACACTTCCTCCTTATCCATCTCCACGCTCTCCCCATAGAGCCGTAAAATGCATGTAATGTTTGTGCAAGCCAGCTCCCTCTAACCGCTAGCCAGATCCAAAATGCAGAAATATGTCCAGCGGCCCAACAATTGATAGTTTAGCCTTGTCAATGCATACCTGCTGAAAATGTATTACACTTATATTTCTGAAAATGCCCGAAGAACTAAACCTGAGCATAATTTTCTCTGGTGTGTTTCTCCTCATGAGTGGTCTACAGTGGTAATGTGTGTTTAGAGGTCTGAGCTGGCTGGTTAGCTGTCCTGAAGTAGTAAGACCTCACTACGATTCTGTGCAGTCACGATTTGTAATGTTCCCTCTAACCTCTAGCCAAATCCAATCTCCTCTGCAGAAATATGCCCAGCGACCCAGTGGATAACTCAGTAGTTTAGCCTTATCAATGCATACCTGCTGAAATGTAATTTAGCTGCCGATGGATATTAAAGAAGCAATTTGACTTAGTAAGCATGTTCTGCAGCGCAGCTCCGTGGCCGTTGGAGCGGCTATGTAAAGGCATCAACTCCGAGGATGAGTTCAGACCTGGAGGTACATAATTTATAATGTGAAAGTGGTTTAGTCTAATTGTGCATGACTCAGCAATGCTGATTACTGCATAAAATCGAGCTTTGCATATAACAGGGCGAGCTGTTCCTCCACTGCCTTTTATCAGCCGCTTATGCCTGAAGGGTAGCTCATTTAGTAATTACCACCAAAAATCAATTTTCCATTTACAATGCCTTGATGGAGAACTAATCTGTAATAATCCCCAGAGAATAACTATTAATTCCACAAATAATTGAATAGATAAAACCTTATTTTAAAGTGGGAGGTAGGTGCCAATGTGGCTTTGCACATTTTCTCCTTGAACCGGTCCACATAACCTGTATTTTGTCTTTTTTTTTTGCAGGGCTGTATCCCGTTACATGGCTGCCAAGTTAATGAGCTGACCGCCAATCCGGACGAGCCTGGGCGGCATCTTTTTGAGATAGTGCCAGGTGAGTGAGAAAGAAGCAATTTAGTAGCCTTCTGTGTTGTTTGGAACTCTCGGTGATCGCCCTCCGGGTCACCTTTCATTCAAGCAAGGCGGATTTGGGGAAAACAAGCTCGCCATCAGGGCGATGTGCTGAAAAGAACCTGTATATTGAAGCAGACGATAGACTGTTTCCTCATTAGTGCTGCTATTCACTAGAGGGCACACGGTTTCCTCTGGCGAGAGGCAGAAAGCTGTCTGAAGGACACTGGTGGCTGTCGTGACATCTGAAGCTTCTCTATAGTAACACTGCCAGTCATTATTCACATACAGTACAAGGTCATATTTGCAGGGCCCATTTATCCCATTATGATTATAACCGAATTAATTACAACATGAGGTTTAATGTCCAGTTTTAGTTTGTCTCTCTGACTTAGTACTGGTACATCAACAGTTTTGGAAAGCAACTGAACATACCAGAGCGGGAAAAAAAGTAAACAGCTCACTATCAACTCACCCACGTGCTCTAGCTACAGGTGCACAGCAGTACTTTCCCATGGAATCGTGTCTGCTGAAACGCATTCTGTTCAAGTCCCCTGGGAACCCCCGCACAGTTTGTCTCATCTGTTTCACATAACGGAAACTGAATGGGGCTTTTGAAACTACACAAATCTATTACTAGCTCTACTTATTTATGGTAGTCTTGGCAATTTCCTTTTGCAGGTTTCTGTAATCAGTCAGTTATACACTTTTTTTTCTTAAAATGTCTTATAAACTGAAGCTGAGCATATTTTGTGTGATGTGTTTCTCCCTATGAGTGCTCTACAGTGGTTATGTGTATCTAGAGGTCTAAACTGGCTGGTTGAGTGTCTTGGAAGGGGCATAAGATCTCACTACATGTCTGTGCAGTCATGATTTTTTAAATGATTGTTTGCACTGTAAAATCTCAGTTTCACTGCAGTTATTCTGGTACCAGAATTGTTTTTGTTTTTACTAAATACACTGAATACACAAATTTAATTGTACAATTTCGCTGCCATAGGTACAATAAGAACTGTATCTCTAGGTGCTTCTTTTGGATATTTACATTTACATTTTAAAATGTTACATGCGTTACTGAACAATATTACAATCACTTGTATTACGTTTTTTACTCCATATGGTCTTAGATCATGTGTTTTACAGTATTCTCAGTGTGTCAGTCCTACTGTCATTACCCAGAACATGACATTCCCTAGACCAGAAAAAAGTGTTAGATTAGGTAAAAAAATTCATTTCAATCACATAAAGAAACGTAAATGCTTTACATTTTTCTCACGATAAAGAAAGGTTAAACTAAATCTTTCTTAGTGGAGGTGACAATTCTGGAAGAAATGGTATGCAGATAAAGCCAGTGAATGTTTTCAAAATCTTGGTGTTCAAGGCTGTATGTTACTCTCATGGTGGAAGTAAAGTGATGCATTACTGTCTGTGATAACCTTTTACACACACAGCTATTCCAACTGTAGCCATTTTACTGTATATTACTAGACTGTGTGCTGTCATTACTGTGTCATTTTGTCAGGTCTGAACTGGTCACAGGGTGCTTATGCAGCTTGCTTTGCGTGCAGATCCACAGTCTTTTTCTATGGTGTGTCAAAACATGCATTCTGCCTGTTTATTGGGATACTTCATTTCTGTGCCTAGCAACTTGTGGCCTGATGTAAAGTGCTCCCTCTTTTTGTTGTAACCTGCTGATGAGGAAATTCTTTCATTTACACCAAGTAAATATCACAAGCTGGTGCTATATCCATCAGCCTATAGGGTTAAAAAACTGCTGCTGCTCCAAACATGGAACTCAGTGACGTGACTTTTGGGTAAAAGGCATTCAACAGATTTGAACTTCACCACTCTACTATGATTTTCTACGAACAGGGATTGATAAACTGAGTGATACAAGGAAAGTAAAATAAAATCAGTAAAATTGACAAAATTCTACATTGTAAATGTGCTGCTCCTGTTTCATTCCACTTTGGATTGATGTCATTATGCAATATCACCAATGTTGTATCATTTTGGGTTTTTTTTAAGATATACACACTAAATTGCCTTTGATGGATGCAGTATCATCTTTAGGATGTAACCTTTTTTTTACATGTCATGCAAATGAAAACCCCAAGTGGTTTTTTTTTGTTTGTTTGTTTGGGTTTTTTGCAGTTTTTTTTTCATACCTACCACCCCAACATCTCCCTTGAAATATTTCACAATAGTAGGTTGTCATACAAATGTCATACAAGTTAGCTAATTAACAAACAGTTCATTACAAATGTAAAAGTATGTGCTTTTTTCTCATTGAATGCTGTGGTACTGTGAGATCTAGGTTCTGTAACTGTCGGAGTATTCATGCATAGAATGGAGACTTGTCTGTAAGAGTCAATCATGTTGAACATGTAAATCTCTTATAATGACATGAATTTGCTGAGTCTTACATTTCATTATTATTTTGGGAAGTTTTGCCTTGTTGGAAAATTACGCTCAGGCAGCCAAATGCTGTGTCATAGAATACAGTGACTTGACGTGGACACCCAGGGGATCCTGTGCTTCTTGGTGGTCTTTTATCCCGGATTATCTAAGGCCAGATGAGCTCTTGTCTGTGTTCTCCTCCCATAAAGAGCTTTGGTGCAGTAAAAGGCAGGGCAAATAGAAAGTTATGCTCTTGAGCATGAATGGTGGCTGAGGATTTAGATTTGAGCACTTAGAATTTATATGAAAGTTAAGAAAATATTTTATTTCTTTTAAAACATATGAAGTGATACCTACAATACCAATGCCAATGGAAAACCTGTATTAACCATCATACACCTCTTTAATATCAAATTAAATGAAAATTCCAGGCATTTTCAAGCAAATGTGCTGCAACGGTTGACTGACATGGAAAATCCTTTCCCAACATTTCCATTTACGTAAGAACAGATAGAATGGATACACACACACTAATGGTCAGTTGTTTTGCTATTACAAGTATATTTGGATCCAACAGGTGTTTAATTCTGTTACTGCTTGATGATCTAGTCTTTGATACAGGTGTAGCAGATAGATATAAAATTGATAAAGTGTATTTCCCAGATAATACACTAAAATCAGGGTAAACCAATAAAAAGCTGGAAAACAGCTCCTTTAGTGCACTATCACTTCATGTTTAAATGTCCAGCTCTTTTCACTTGGCATGCACTACATGTCAGACACTAGAACAATGGCTCTATTTATGCCTGTTCTTGACACAAAGGCAAGAGCAGTGACTGGAGTGGGGCTGCACAGTGTAGGTCTGCACTGAGCCTGTGCTTGTGGCTAACAAGTCATCTGAGGAAGGCTCATGTAGTGCGCTTTACTGTACATTGTGAGCTCATATACTCCCCTTTACTCCAGTGTCGTGCAATAAAGCATCTGGGTAACACACAATCGCCGTGTGGTCTCCAAGAAATGTCTTCAAAGAGGGGGAGAGCTGAATTAATAAGCACTGGAGTTTAATAGGGGGAAAAGATCCGGGCTACATGCAGAGATACATGCGTCAGGCTTGTGGAAATGTTAACCCACCCCCATGTGAAGTCACGTTTTCTTCTGCACCCTACACACACACACACACACACACAGATTGATTAGCTGGGTCTGTTTGTGTTTGGGGGATGTTCACAGTGTTTGGCAAAGATGAGCTCGGTGGTGGCGTGTCTCATGAGGGTGAGTGAGGGCAAGCCAAATCTCCACTCCCAGTCTGGAGGGGCTGTGTGTGTGTGTCTACTGGAGCAGGGGGGCAGGGAAAAAGAAAAGGAAGAAGGAAAAAAAAACAACTTCTTTTTGAATGAATGAATGGATGAAGCAAATGAAAGACTTGTTTTTCGGGTTTTGTGGCTGTAATGCTTCTTCTTTGGGGTTCTCTGGCACTCTTTCTCTCTCTCTCCCACTCTCTCTCTCCCACTCTCACTCTCTCCCTCTCACTGTCTCTGTCTCTCTCTCTCTCTCTCTCACTCCTGCTATCGAGTGCCCCTGGCACATACCTGTGTGAAGGATTCACCTTCCGGGCGGGCCATGGGTGAAACTGGCATGGCATTTATGTAGCCACTGTGTTCAGACATGGGGCTCAGCTGCTGCAGGCTGCAGGAGCACCACGCTGCACAGCCCAAGGGTAAGCACTCCGCTTTCTTTACCAAGTCTTCTCTGCTTGGGTCTAACCTCTGTCCTTTGCCTTTATCCAAAAGCGAGGAGAATGGACTGCTATAGGAGCCAGATCTTCCACTGTGAAAATGCAGCACTTTGCTGGACTTCGCTTGAATTTATGGTTAGTGGGAGTTGTTCGTTCTGCTGCAAGCCCCTCGGCTTAGGAGCTGATGGTGGTAAAGACTGTAACATCTGGACCGGCAAATGCATGAAAAGAATCCAGGAAGCTGTGGCTTCAGTGTGTGAGCCATTTTACATGTATTTTTGGAACGTGTTGTAAGGGCTGTTGGGGAGACAGCCTTGCATGTATGTGCCCCTGTAATTTAACATGAAGTGTGCTGAAAGGTGTTTCTGCATTTCTGCTGATTTCTGATCTGGCACTGCCACTTTAACCCTCTCGTTCCCCTTCACTCACATGTACTCACTCTGAAAAAAAGAAAAAAAAATACAATGCACCGAATTTACTGTAATTTACTGAAGAGGGCTAGTGTTACTAACAAGTCATAGAAGCTTGCGACATGCCAGTTATGCCTAAAACATATCTCAGTTGCCTCAAACTGCAGTTAGGTTGTTTTAAATGTGGGTTCTGTCATTGTGGAGATAAAATATGGACACTGTTTAAAGTCAAGGCACAAACCTCTTGAGACCAAATGTGTTGTAGCAGCTTGAAAATATTTGGAGTGAAGAAAATTGTGTAAATTGGAATTTTCACTTGTATGATACACTATGCATATGTAATTTGAATGCATATGAATAACGAATATTACTGCATCACAGCCATTGCCAAAACTATAGACAAAAAATATATTAGGGTATTATTTTCATTTAAAATCTATTTGAAATCATGGCTAATATTATGTGATCTCATTTTGAGACAATGCTTCAACATCTTTAACAAGCCTATCTTTGTGTTCCTCACTTTCAAATAAATACATTTATTTGAGTAATTTATTATACATACAGGATATTCAGCCTTCAGATTAATTACTGAATATCAAACCTAGAATTTAAAGAGTGAACATTTACACGTATACTTTGCGTTATCTTATATTTTTTGACACATTCAGCACAGTTCTAAAGTGTTTAATGTCTCTACATTCTCTGTACACCCAGTAAGTAACATCAGATCTCTGTAAAGTAAGATAGCGCCTGAAGCTTCTGCGAGGGGGTTGGAAGTATATTGGAGGTAAAGTGAGTAATTGCCGTGTAGAAGCGAGAGTTATGACTTTTTCCTGCGGCCTCTTTCTGAATGTTATCAGAGCTGTGAAGAGTGTGGCTTTCTGAGGTAACCTGACAGTCTGGATGCAGAAGTGGAACGCTGCTGAGTTTGCACTTTTCTGTCTGGATATCGGATGTCCTCACTGAAAAGGGGAAGCCTCCAAAGATGAAACACGGACACATTTCTAATGTACAGTTCTGTAATGAAGAAAGATCAAAACTGCTTACAATAGGGAATAGTTTACTGAAATGTATTTACACAGTATGCCCCACACTTCAAGTGTGGTTAGACAAAATTAGACATGTACTTGAATTTTGCTTCATTAGTTATGCACTGGAGCAAGCAGGCTAATGTAGTTTAGAAGGAACTGAGGTTCATGAGCACCAGTTTACACAATGCATGCCTAGATCACTACGTATTTTATCTCAAACTGCAGACATTAAATCTCACACTGACATGTCTGTCCGGTTTCTGACACTGTATGAAATACTTACTGTAAAACTGAATAATAGACGACAGTAAAATTTGAAGTAGACCTCCAACACCAAATATGTCTTAGCAAATTGAGCACATATGGGGTAAAGAGAAGAGAATTTTTCATCAAGCACCAAAAATGCTAAGTTTAACATACTAACCTCCTCTCCTTGTTTATGACAGGCTTTTGTATGGGTAATTGTTTGTTTGTGCTGATGAGTTTGAAAATGTGTGTTTATTCTGCCTGAACTCCCTGTGCCTCCATGCCTCATTGTGGGTTTCGGCATAATAATTCTGTTGGATTGTGTGAATGAAACTTTGACTCATACTAGAAAATTCCACCTTGCCATGCTTCCATTCCTGTTTGATTAGGTAGGAGAAAATGAATGACTTGTGTTTGAACTGTGCTCTGCATTCTTCTAAATGAGAGGCCTGATATGATTGGGGTGATGCTAGGTGTGTCTATGTGTATGTGAGTGTGTGTGGTGTGTTCATGTGTGTGTGGTTGGTAATACCCTATAACATCAGTACCAGTTCTTCAAAAGGGGACACTCATTTTACAGGGATTGTCATTTTTTACATTTATGGTTGGATCTAAGAAAATTCAATTATACATGGCTTGTTTTGCCCACTGTATATTATAATAAATAGGTTACAAAATACACTCACACACACACAAATAAACACACACACACATACAAATACATTAATGGGGGCTGTTTAAAAACTATTTATCTGTTTCTTAGTGTTTATAAAAGGATCTTATGTATGAACCCACATCTCATGAATGAACTGAAACTTGCGAGTTTGACGTGTGTGAGTGTGAAAGGCAGAAAGCTGGAGGCTGTGCCTCTCAGGGAAATTTGATGGTAGTCAAATGTAGGAGGCAAGGGAGGTCAGCTGATGTAACGCAAGTGGAAGTGGTGAGACTTCGGAGACAAAGACCACAAAGCAGCTTCCATCTGTCTTCTGGAGCTGCAGGGAGCAAACATCCAACAGCCAGGCTCTGAAGCATAAGCTAACCAAGATAAAATAAAACGGTGAATGTCTGTTCCTTTATCTCAGTAAGAGATTGTGCAGTTAGTAAACAGTTGGAGGTTTTATAGAAGGACCTTGGCCGAAGCTCTTTCCTCCTACTTAAGTTTTCTCCCACTTCACTTTGTGATCTCTGTGGCAAACATTTTGCACCCCATCACATTATCCTCTTTCTCAAAAACTCCTACTCAAACAGAACACAAGCCCACATTATCTGAGTACTTCTTCTCTTTTTTACAGTTTCACATACATTCTTCAAAACAACCGATGGCATGGGCAGCACTCACTAGTGTTGTAGTACTCGAGACCGGTCTCGGACTCAAGACCGGTCTCGAGACCATTTTCTGCTTTCTCGGTCTCGTCTCGGTCTCGACCCTTCTAAGACTCGGTCTTGACTTGGTCTCGGACAACAGTAGAAGGAGGAGGACTCGTAATTTCAGACCAAGTCCTCAAGACCAGTTTATTATTTATATGTTAATGGTAACAAAAACTCAGACAATTATCCATCATTACAAATAAATTCAAATAATAATAATAATAATAATAATATAAATTTTAAAAGCATAGAATGTTGACTGATATTATTTGAAAATGACACGGTGCATGTGTGTGTAATGGGTGTACGTCTGTGTTTGGCGTGGGGAGATTGTTTTTGTGATTATTATTAATACAAGAAGAAATAAAGTTTTAAAGAATATTATGTTCTACTGTTTTCTCAAAATTATTACATAATTATACTATGAAGTAGCCAACTAATCTACACATACCACTAGCAAATTAGAATTTGCTCTACAGGTCCTAACTGTGATTCAAATCCTATTAATGGTAGTAAAAAGTCACAT
>JBBKCR010000141.1:13056964-13072628 GCA_037577295.1 Ladigesia roloffi | reverse complement strand
GGCTTATTTGATACATCAGTCACTTGCTGTTTGTTGCCATACAAAGTTTAGATTGCTGGGCTGGTGTGTTTCTTTGGGCTGCGATAACACAGTTCTTGTTCATCGCTTTTTGGGTTAAATCAGGATGCTTTTGCGAAACACTACAAATGTTATGTGGTCGTATGCATCCCTGCCTAGGAACCTCTCCAAATAAGTGATCAGAACACGCAACATGTCTCAGAAATGCACTATACCTAGTTCACAGCTATACATAGTGTTGTGCATTTATAATTGGATCACCCCAGACATTTGTTAAAGTCGAGGGTGCTAAGAGTATAGTTAAACATGTATGTCTTGTCAGGAACCTCTCAGGTGCAGCATCTCATGACAGTGTTAATCAGCGAACATGAGCGGCTCTATGGCAGTGCAGAGTCTGAGGCATCTTTGGAGCAGAGAGAGGCTCCCTCTCAGGGTCAGCGCTGCATGGTGGGCTGGATCTCGGAGGAGGAGATCCAGCGCTGTCCTTCATCCAGCCAAACCTCCAGCCTTCCAGACCACATGGGTAGCAGCGGCACATCTCTGGACATCAACACAAGCCTGCCCGTCGCCCCCAAGCCAACACCTCAGGGAAAAGTTGGGGTGGTAGTCAGCCCCAGTAAACAAGCCAAATCCCTCCCTTCATGGAAGTACTCTTTTAAAAGCAGTGGGGCCCGGGCGCAGACGCCTAAAATTGGAGGCTCCTCCGTGGACGTGTCCAGCCTGCCCAGTACTGGGAACTGGCTGATGAATGGATTGTCCTCTCTGAGAAGCCACCGGCGTACGTCTTCAGGGGAGCGCATGGGCAAAGACTCACCGCTGTCCCATCGCTTGTCCACCTATGACAATGTGACCTCATCCAGTTTGAGCGTGCCCAGTGTGGCCAGCACGCCTTGGTCCAACTCCTCCTGTGAGATATCAGTGGCAGACTCCGTGGGAAGTGACCCCTCAGGACTGAACACCGGAAAGGGGGGTTGGTCAGAGACGAGCTCTGCTAGAGGACTAGTTGAAGAGAAATTGTCGCAAGTCACACAGAGTAGCGAAGCACTGGAGCTTTGTGTAAGCAGCACAGGATGCAGTGAAAATGGGAAAATGGACGATAGTGTGGATGCATCAGGAGACCCTGATGACAGCACACAAGCACTTAACAGCCTGGTGTTAGAGCTGAAGGATGAGCTGAAGAAGCAGAAGATTAGCTATGAAGTCCGGTTACGAAAGTAAGTGAGAATTTTTCAGTAGATGAATGAAATACATTCATCTTACTTAACAGGCAACGTCAAGCGCATTGAATAATTCGGGATACAAATCTTAGGGATGACAGAATGATGTTCGCAAATAGTTTTCTGGTAATGGAGCATTGCTGAAATACTGGTGAGGGCCACAAGAGGCAGCAGTCACTGTGAAATTATGTGTGATCTGATTTAATGCGGCCATCTTCCAGCAGCGGCTGAATAACCCAAAGGTCAGCCAAGAGCTGTCTTCCGGTGCTATTCAACCCATCAAGCTTTTAATTGTGCTCTCAGCTCGTAGGATTGCCAGTTTCTAAGTGCAACACAGAGTAACTATCAATCTTTGGTCAACCACAGGTGTGTCTGAATAGTGAAATAAAAGATTGTGAGCAGCTGTCATCCAATAGATGTTTGAGCTAATATATATGTGATGGAAGCTAAATGTCTCCATCCTTTGTTACCACAGGAGAGAACTGTGAAGGTTAATATGTAACGATGAGTAGTCTTATAAAATGAAGGGTAAGTAGTAATATAGTTCTGACTTTATATCCTTTATATCAGTATATGTGTAGTAAAAAACTCCATATAACATAAGTGGAACTAGTCTGTTACTATGTATTCACTTTTACATCTTACATACAGTAACATGGTATGTAAATACAAAAATAATGTTTTGTATTTAATAATGTTTTTTATCATGCAGTTTAAATATCATCAGTAGTTCCGCTGCTGTTTTCTACATTGTTAATATGTTATTAGAGATATTTAAAATACTGTGGGCCTATAATATATAAAAATTCACCAAAAAGGCTGTTGACATGTTTCTGTAGACTTTTCATGCGTGGATCAAATTCTTTTATTGGTTAATTTGGTTAGAGATATTTCAAATTAGTGATGGGCCAATCCACAATGTTACAGTTCTGATCTGATTCAGATACATGACTGCCGATATAATATCTTTTACTTTAATATTAGCATTTTTTTGTTGAAATTGTGACGTTTGTTATTAAGGTTACAACACAGAATAGTACTAGCCACTTATTAGAAGAGTAAAAAATATACACAACTACACTGAATTCAGAGGTAATCCATAGGAATTCATGCATCAACAGCTATAAAATGTTGTAAATCATCTAAATAGTTTAAGTATTAGGTTCATTCTAGCAGCAACAACAGTGTAAAAGAAAGAAATTTCAAAATTATAACATTTGAAATTATGCGAATTCGGAGATTGGCGATACCGATATCTGATATCGTATTTATGCACCCGATACGCATATCATATCTGACTGGGCCAATCTCTAACTAAAATGAACAGTACTGTAAAAAAATAAATTCTGCCCGTCAAGAAAACAGCAGAAAAGTATCGCCCTTGATGCCTCCCAACCATTGCAGGCAGTCATTAAATTCGTCCACCAGCACACCTGACTTCTTTATGAAGGATGCTTATTCACCTAATGCATACTAATAAAGTAGGGAGTATATTCCATGCCCTGGATGACAAGTGAACACAATGATAAATATAGATTCACAATTTGTTCCATAAAATGTTATTTGTATTCTTTTATTTGCTTTTTTCATTAAACTATAATACATGTAATCTAATTGCCTAAGACTTGTCTGCGGTTCTGTAATATGTTACTACCAAGATATTTTGTGGTCTGCACACTTCCTGGGGCAGCTGTTAACCTTCTTGGTGTCATTCCATGTTTGCATCTATTTTCAACATCCTCACCTTGCTATGTAGGTTAATGCAGAATATATGGAAAGCCTATTAATTTTGGAAGTGTTCCAGATTTGTCTAAGCATCTCACATTTTCTCCTTAACCTATACGATGTTTCAAGCAAGAACAAGGAATGTTTTGTATCACAAACTCACATGTTTTTTGGGGGAAAAGTAAAAAAATATATATAGAAAAAAGAACCTTATGCTTCTACAACTATTGGCTGTTAGAGCACCTTGTAAGTGGCTGTTGTCTGACTGTAAAGAAGCATAATATCGTATTACATGCTGTTAGTGTACATTCATCATGCTCTGTCTCGCTAGGTTGGAAGACACAAGTGCATCTCTGCGTGAGCAAGTAGACAGGCTGGAGGAGGATGTAGACCAGGAGAGAAAGAAATACAGGATGTTGGAGATTAAACTGCGCAACTCTGAGCGGGCCAGAGAGGATGCGGAGAACAGGAACAGGCTACTGCAGAACGAGATGGAGGAGTTCTTCTCCACATTAGGAGATCTAACACTGGGGACAAGGACAAACAAAATGTGACTGTGACAACGGAAATTGTGGACCAGTTCAGGATGTAATTTAAAATCTCTTTACTCATGTATCATGGGTGCTATGAGGTAATTTTGTGCTGTTTTGTTACAGCAACTAGGTGACGTTATCATGTGTAGCAAATCTCTTTCTCACTCTCAAACTTCAGTCTCTTTTAAATTATTGTTGCCATCACCGGATTCTCAAAGGCCTCACTTCCAGTATGCACAGACGATACCAAAGCATGACTTCCCTGATTGTTTGTGATTTATGTAATTACGGTTGAAGGCTGCTTGTTTCCATGACAGTGCCTTTTGCGTCGATGCATGGTGTTGAGAAAATACTGCTTAACCACAAACGAGGCATTTAACCTCGACTCTCTTTCATAGCTTCTTCACAAGTCTCTCGTTTGAAGTCTGTGACTTCGAACAGGCTGCAGCTCTCCACTCTCCCTCTCTTCAAGAAATGGATGATGAAAAATGGTTGATGACTGTTACATGCATATATTTCACCAACCTCCTTCGGCAAAGCCATTTATTTATAATTGAAACAAGGTTATAGGTAACATCAGTGAACTGCAGTTAATAATTTGTCAAATTCTGATTTTTGAAATTCAACTTGGGCCACGGAGGTTGCCATGGTAATTATTTATTGCTGTTAATTTACTGTCTAACTTATTTCTCAGGAGGTGTTTCTAAAAAAAAACAAAGACACTGAATAAACTTAGGTAGATGGTGGAAATGAATATGAATGACGATATATACTTGACCGTGAATTGTAGTAGGCAGTCAATGACTATGTGATGAACTATGTGTATGCTTTAAAATGTTCTTGTGGTTATTGCCCCCTCTTGAAAGTGCCAAAGTAGAGGTCTTATGAAATGGCTATAGCTTTCGTATCATGGATCACTTGAAATGAAGTAAAACTGCAAAAGGTAAAGTAATAAATTTGTCATCCTACAGTGTCAGAGGTTTTCTCAAATTCATTTCTACATCTCAGATGTCCAGAGTTAGCTCTTTAATGTCAGTGTGATACACTGCCATTCAAAAGTTTGGAATCACTCCTTGTAATAGGTTTTATAACAAGTTTATACTGTGTATATACTACACATTAAAAGGTCTTTTAGAAGTTTTTTTTTTCCGACATTGAAAGTACATTGCCAAGATGTAAATACATAATATAAAACCATTTTTTAAAGTCATTATTTGTCCACATCTTTCAAGATTTGTTCACCACGTCTGAAATTATGGATCTTAATTTTTATCAGCACTGCTAGACGTGAAACAATTTTCTTTCATTTAAAAACTGGAGCATCATTCATTGTTTTTTGAGTGCATCTAAAAATAATTCTTTCTAATTTTACCTGTGAAATAGCACAGGAGCAGTGCATTAAATTAATTAACTTTGAATGAAAAACAAATGCAAATTTCTAACCTGTGGAACTAAATAATTGGTTATCGTTTTGAAATACTTGACTTCGAACAGCAGTGAACGTTCTGTCCCTAAATTGTAAGAAATAAAATAACTGGAAGCACAAATAAGGGCAAAAAGTCAAACAAATATCCGTCGAATTCAAATAGCAAAAATGAAACAACAGAACATAACCAAATTTGACCTTTTTATTTTCAGTGGTTACAACACTGTTGAACTGCAGAACACTTTGATGACACAGTGCTCTGTGCTGAACTTCACATACAACTGTAGCAGAAGGGCGATATTAAGCCAGTATCTTCAAATGATCTTGTCATTGATGTACAGCTTTATTTAAGAATATATTCAGAATCATGTGCCCCTTTTTCCCAACTACGTGGATGACTGAAGGAGCTACGTGTAAGATTTTTAATGTTTTGTTATATATGATGACTTCAGGAGCTCCAGTCATCAAGTGAACATCATTGCCCAATATCAGTCAGAGGTGCACAGCTAGTTTTTAAAAATCGACTTTCATGCCAAAATAGTCAGAACGTGATAAACGTGGTTGTTTTTATTTTGCCTGGCACAAGGATACACACAAAAGGGAACGTGTGATGAAGTGGGTTGAACCATGAGCTTGTTTAAGGTTTAGACTGGATTTTTCAGGGAAGTAAGCAAAGGCCATAGCATACCCTTCATCTTACACACAGCTCCTTGAAGCTTTAACAATCTCAGTGAAGGATTCAAATGAAATGACAAGAAAGGTAGTTCCAGGCTGAACCTTTAAAACAATATTGCATCTGAACTGAAATAAAAGACAAACAGAACCCATATGGCCACTTAAAACAAACATACCGCACACCCATTCTCACAGTTGATTCAAATCAGCTATACATAACACTACGACACAAGCATCATAGTAACAATGTAGTTCTTTAAATAAATAAACCAACAAATATCACACTGGGATGCTGCTCCTAAAATGTGGGCTGAAATGTTCATCAAAAAAAGAAGTTAAGCGTGAGGTAGTTCAAACTCTATTGAAGCCGATCCTGTTCAGTTCACTGTCTAATGTAATACTAGGGTCACAGCTTTTGAGCATATTCAGATTTAATTCTTGTTAAAATGACAGCAGCTAAGAATTCTCAAAGGGCCGCATCATTACTGCCACTGTTAAGAGCACTTAAAATCAGAAATGCCTAAACAAAAATCTGCTTGAGGGATTTTTCTTACATACAAATTGTTTTGCCACAAAACAGGCCAAACCTCCAGTGTCCATGACATTCATAACCATCCATCCTCATCCAAACATTAAATTTATAATCACACACTTACAAACACTGCTCTGAGAAGAAAAACATCTTTGGGGACACAAACATCGAGCCCACACATTCACCAATTAATGTACTGTAAATCTAAGCGACACACTTATACCACACATGTATTTACAGTACCTGCCATTACAAACTTTTCTTACCTGATAAAAATATAAATAAAAACACCTTTAAAGTATATGGAAATAAATTCTTTTCAATTTTGGTTCATTTCACAAAAATAAACGATTAGCTGTTGTGAACCTGTGTAGAAACGATTAGCACTTTTGCATACAAAAAACAAGAATGCATTTGTTCTTGATTTGAGAAGAGGCCACTCTCCATGCAGGATAGCATTTAATTACTCAAAGTCTCGAACTACCTATTATGTCGATAAAAACCAAAATGAATGAAAAAATAACTAGTGTCACAAAAGTATACAACTGATGGTAACTCTACAATGATCAGAGAGTCGTTATGAAGCTGAAGTGCATTATAAGACAAACCTAACGGATGTGAGACTAGAACGTACACTATGTAGAGTCATTTGTCACAAAGTCAGTCATTCACCCCCCAAATATTTAACAGCAGCAAAAAAAAAAAACAACAAAAAAAAACAAAGCAACATGCTGCCTAATCAAATAACCAATATATACATTTCCAACGTTATGCATGATTATTTGCTGTAACAAAACTGTACACATCAAAAATAAAAGTGTTCTGGGCAAGAATTATGGGAAAAAAGCCACCTGGGACAAAGTTTTGCAGGAAAAATAACAATTACAACCAAAATTAAAAAGCTATACCACACTGATATCAATTTGTACACTATTTTATATTTTTACATCAGTATCTAGATATTCGAAATACTAACATGAATTTTGTTTCTAAGTATAATCACTCAAAAATCCCCCCCCCCAAAAAAAAACATTTTTACACATTCACTCAAAAAAAAAGAAAATAGTAAATTATATTCACTATTTAGACTTTACAGGTTATCCTTCTATAACAATACAGCAATACAGTTTTATCTGAGCTTAGAAAGTAAGAACTGAGTGTGCAAGAGTCCTTACTTTTAGTAGCCAGGGGTTAGTAGAGCTTTTTTTCAAAGTAAGTGACTTATGTGACTTTAAAACTTGGGCATTTTGAGGGGAAGAAAATAATATTGCGCCTGGCATTAAAGATGCGATCGGACTGGCCTAAATCTGATACCATGCCACACACACAGAGGCTCCAGGGGAAGGCGATAGTCATCTGCAGCAGCTCAGGGGACCTGCTGAGGCCTCTAGGCTGCTATCTGTGTCTGAGGCCATGGTGGGCTCTGTAGACATGGAGGACACATCGTTGATGGAAGAGGAGGAGGAAGGCTGGGGGGATCCATTCACTACTGCTGCACCTGTGCTATGAGAAACACATAGATCAGTCATAATCACACACAGGTACTGCGTCCACACCATTAACACTACATGACATCATGGATGATAAAGGTGAGTTGTGTGTATTGACCAATTTTGTGTTTTGAATCCAAATATAGAGAAAGGAAAAAGACAGGCCATTAATAATACACAAACATGGTGATCTGGCATGTAACAATGGCTATGTTTTTACAGTGTTACGGTCCTACAAATTTTAAATGAAAAAATCTTTTAACTTCTTGTCTTGCAAGGCAGTGAATACAAATATTTAAAAACTGGTCCCTGGAACAATGAAATGACTCCTGCACCAAAGTGATCCATGTGAACAAATGCATTATATTATTATAAAAGCACTTACCTCTATGGGCTCTATAGACCTTCCTTTTTAAAAAAGAATAAATCAATTTAACTAACCTAGAGGAGGTGGCTGACCTCGGATCACACCATTCTTCATCCTCTCCTCCCAGTCCAGAACCTCCTTATATATCAGTTCTGATATAGACAGATGGACAGATAGATATATAAATAGATAAGGAGAGAGATAGTTATATAGGCACAGATAGAGAGAGAGTGAGTGAGTGAGCGAGAGAGAAAGGGACAGTATGTCATGGAAGTAGGCAAGGTGCCAGTTGCCACAGTGTACGCTGCCCATGCGAGTCGAAAGAAATATCTATCTTTCTAAATTAAGTAACATGCATAAGCCTTTTAACCATGCCTGTGGGGGTCATTAACACTTTTCAGGTGACTTCATCAGACAAGCTTTTGACTACGTGTGCAGAGGGCAAATTATATTCACACTGAACTTTTGGCTCTTTCACCTGCATCAGATTTCACACAGTGACATTAATGTTGAAAAAAGAAATAGAGCTACTCCCACCTTTCCACTCCTCCACTGTATGTTCCCTCTCATCCAGCTGCTTGTCTGTGATCGCTGGAGGGGGCTGGAATAAGAAAAGGAAGGAGAGAGACACTTCATTTGTTTCCAACAAATACAATTAGTAGTTGCCATATGAGAATGCAAAATTGTAGCTGGTGTTGTCATAGACTTCACATGGCCTGTCAGTATATCTTTACATTACTAGCAAATAAAAATTAACACCATTTATAACAGAGTTACAGTTAGGTCACACATTTGGTGATTCTTTAAATAAATGACCTCACAGAGCCTCTAAGGCAAAGCAAATGGCCAATATTCTTTCCGCATTATGAAAAATCATGACAACTACCAATATGTTAAAAAAAACACCCACTATGAATAGTGTGCATGTGTACTCACCGCCTCTACCTCTGCTGGGTCGTACCACACATTAATGTAGGGGTGCTGTAGAGCTTCTTCGACAGAGATGCGTTTGGAAGCATCTATTACCAGCATTTTGGAAAGAAGATCTCGAGCTTGGCTCGCTAAAAAACACATCATACATCCAGACTGCTGGTTAGCTCATATATATTTTAAATGGACTTGAAAGGAATACAGCGCTGTTCATCACATTCTGAAAAACGAAGTATGAATGATCTGGGATATGGGAATTAATTTATATTAGATTTTTTTTTGTAAACTATTCATTTGCAGATACTTTCCTTTTCAATGCAATCACGATGAGCTCAAAGAACACATCTATTTTGAAGTAATGACACAGCTTTTGATTAACCCGCACTGTACCTTTCAGTTTGTTGTGTTCGGAATCAGCAGGGAAGAGAACGTCAGGGAAGAGCTTTTCAAAGCTGTATCCAGCATAGCGGGGCCTGTTCTCCACATAAGTCCTTACAGACTGGTTGAGCTTCATCAGGAACTCTTGGGTTGGGGTTCCCAGCTGCTCGATAACTTTGTTCCACTGATCAATATCTTCAGATTACATGGTTAAGAAAAGCACTGCATTGTTCTTTGAAGCATAGCCATCCAGGCCTGTGTAGAACATGGTCACGCCGGATGCACCAGCGTCATGTAAGCACAGCGTCATCAAGCAACCACACATCCAATTCACACTGCTTCCCACTCATTGTCTGCCGTGCTTCATTCAGGAATAGCAATGGGGAAAAAAGAGAAATGCAGCAGGGTGGAAGGTTTCACATTCTGATGTATACAAGACACATTTCAAATCAGTGTTGTCTGAAACAAAAAACCTATCTTTGTTCCATCAGACAGAAGACCTTCAAAATTACTTTTGGTGGAACAGGTTTACAAATACACACAGATTATGATCAACTACCAGCAGATACTGTAGAGTTCTGTGCTCAGCAGACCAGGCCCTGATTTCACAAACATCCTACATATGCTCCTCAAAGTGTTGTTTAAAACAGGAAACAGCATGAACGAGCAAGATCAGACAGGTAAGGATACGATCAGTACCTGGAAACAAAACACTACCTCTGACCATTTCAGCCATGATACAGCCAACAGACCAGACATCAACTGAAAAATGAAATGAAAATGAAATTAGCATGCAACACAAACATAACTAAAACAGACAGAGCTAAGACACATGGAGGTGGAATGAGGGGTAAAAACATATGTGAAATTAATGAACATGCAAGTGATCCTCTATAGTTGAATAAAAAAGGAGGTGAAACTGTAACTGAACAAAATAAGATAAAACAAACTGCACAAGACCACCTGCACAAGCTTCCATGAGAAGATATCAAATCGATTAAAAAAAAAGAATCAAACTAAGGAGCAAAAAATAAAATCACTGACTCATCACTAGATGAACAGCTTGAATGTGTTCATAAAACCATTCTTTCCATTTTTGCTTAATGCAGTTAGATTATTTGAACTTTTATAGATAATTTATTCATCTCAAAACTGTGAGATGAATAAAGCTAGTAAAAGCAGGTCTTGAGTTCATCTGCACCTCATCAACACCCTCTACAGAAGGCACTAGTCGGTCCACTTGACCCCAGTGGAAAATGACAGATGGGAAAGAGCAGCACACGTAACAAAGTTGAGTTATGGTGTCAGTGTTGTTAACATCATTTATTCCACCACGGGTCCTCCCCAACCACCAAAAGCACACTGAAGAAATGGATGTTTAACTATTCTAGATGGAATAGCTGGGACTGTACAGCTCCACTGCATGCATATGTATTTCAAAATAATAATTTGACCATATTATTTGACAAGACGTTGGTTCCACTAGAGGCAGATGGACAACATGGTATCTAGATTTTCTTCTGCCTCTAAAAATATTCCCACATAATGTAATAAACCACCAAGAACAGCACAAGGATACAGTCCCTTCCAGGGAAAAGGATTTTGTGACGAACCATTTCTGCCAAAATACAGCCCACAGACCAAATGTCCACTAATTGATTGTAGCAGGAAGAAAGAGAGAAGACAGTTAAGCAGCAAATAAGCAAGAATTAGTCAGCTGGTAGTTGTTATGTAGATTCATCTTTATTTTGTTTTGTGGAAATATCAGCCCATGCAAAATTGATGCTGAACAAGACCTGCAACATGAACTGTACATCACGCCAAACGCATGAGGCCCTATCGAAGCATGAAATGAGACGTGCAAGATGAGCATGATGTTTGCAGTTAAGCATCTGCAAGAAGAGCCAAGAGGGCATTCTGTAACTCGTCAGCAGCACTGACCATTCGCTTGGTATCCCATTCCCAGGATGACTTCAGGGGCTCTGTAGTAGCGTGTCACCACATATGGTGTCATCAGCAAACCGGTGGCTGCTGTCCTGGCCAAGCCAAAGTCCAGGATCTTTAGGGTACAATCCGACTTGACTACAATGTTACTGGGTTTCAGGTCCTGCAAGTGTAAAGGATTGCACATTGTATTTCAAGAACACCAAAGCAAAGATAGTGTATGATCAAACAGTGTCAAGTGAATTCATAAAGGTGGTGTGGAGACCATTATACTACTAGGTTACCGAATGTGTAGCATCATTATCTGCTATTGAATTATACAGTGGAACACATCACCCCAAATAATAAGAGCCATTGTAGATCGCCCTGAAATTTGTTGTCCAAGATTCAATATCCTCAACTGTTTTCCTCACTATGAGAGTAATCTGAGCTTAAGTAAACAAAAAACCCACCATGATACTGAATATAAAGTATGAATTTATGGCGTGTTCAGTATTTCTGTTTCACATAAAAGTATAAATACTAGGGATGTCCCGATCATGTATCATGTTTATTTGCCCTTGATTCCGAGTCTGAGTAATTTGATTTTGAGTATCTGCTGAAACCGAGTCCCGATCCAATTCTTCTATATACTATACTAAGGGGGAATGGCAGGTCAATCATTGCGATCATTTGTGCTATCTTTTTTGTGATGTCCTGCGCCTTTGTGCGGTCACAAGGCATTTTTTCCTCTCCTCTTTAAACTGTCCTGCAGCATGAGCTGACTCCTCTTCGGCTGGGTTGCCTGGGTAAACATATACATGCATACATACATTCATACACATATATACGCACATGCACATACACACGCACAGGCACACGTACGCACACGCACACACACACACACACGCACACACACGCACGCATGAGTCCTGATTGGGAGGTAACATCTGATTTTGAGACCACGTGATCAGGCTCGATTTCCGATCATGTGATCAGATCTGGACATCCCTAACATATACTTCATGGTATGACCTGGGCTTTTTTCAAATATTATGCAAGAGGATGCACTTGGGTTTAATGCGCTCATGATTACTACTTATTAATTGACTACTTGATTATTTAGAATGTATGATCTTGTTGGCTACTTTGTCATTTAATAAACTGCAGATTTATAATTACTCGATCAATCATCAAAATAATATCTGTATTATAAGAAACACTTTTATGCTTATATACAATCCGACACCATATTTTTCGCTCCAGTGTTGATTTACTAAAGGATGCACTTTTATGGTTTTGTCTGAGCATTTGCTTCTTTTATCCTAATATACAATTAGGAACAGCTGTGTTTTCTCTAATTTATCATTCACTTCGGTAATTTGTCTTTTTGAAGGTTGTCATTACTGAAAACAAGAGGATGACCTTGCCAGGGCACATAATTATCCACATGCAATTTCTATACTTCTAAGCGAAAAAAATACTTCACTGTACCAAGTAAAATCAATACTGCCTCCTCGTGCTACGTGATAGATGAGAGAACTGTTTACTCTGGGCTGATCACTTTCCTTCTTGGTCCTCTCAGCACGTTCCTGCCTCGCCTGCGCAATGCAGTCAGGAGCAGCAGCAGCAGGCAGGACGAGCTGGAGCTTTTTGTACTCAGCTGTGGGGATGGAGCCCCTCCCCCTCCCTCACCTTAACTGATTATTAAGCTTTTTGCCCTCAGTGCTACACCAGCTCTGTATGACAGTGTTTCCTTTTAGGCGACTGAGCACAGACCCTGTGGATGATCCCAGCAGCGTGGAGGTGTTTAATTCCACACAGCATCTGGTACAGCAGATAGGACAGCCGCTCGTGGTCCAGCTCCATCTGAATGACTTGGCAGAGGTTGGCATCCATCAGCTCCATTACTAGGTAACTGTCGTCGGGTTGGTGAGGAGGGAGAGGGAGTGGCAGAAGAGGGCGTAAAGGGGGGAGGGTGGTGTGAGAGAGAGAGGGGCGGGGGAGTGCGTGTATGTGAGAACGAGAGAGAGAGCGAGCGAGCGAGCGAGCGAGCGAGCGAGAGAGAGAGAGAGAGAGAGAGAGAGAGGAGGGCAATTGAGCAAGGGTCCATATTTTTCCTCACATTCATTGCATTGTGCTACACAATAATCTGCAATTTTAGCTTCCATTGATGATGTCTAGATGACTGTTGCAAGCATTCTGCAGTATACTCACACATCTTGGAAATCTTCTAATGTCTTTTGCGGTGTAAAAACATTTAAGAGGCCAATAATCTGCAGATAAAGATAAAGTAACCTTACTTGAGGATATATAAAACATACAACAACTGAATGAACGCATCAGTAAGCACTAATTAGTTTCCCACAGCACTGAAATCTGTCTAATATTTCAGAAGGACTTACATTTTTATGGTTGACACACTTCATCAACACCAGCTCTCTGTACGCTCGTTTGGCATGTGTCTGATTCTGGAAAGGCCGACTAAGTTTCTTAATAGCCACATTTCTTTCAAGGTGGTGGTCATATGCTGAACTACAAGGGGAATAAGGACAAATAGGTGATCATTCGTTGAACTGATCTGTGTTGTGCTGCAACTCAACTGCTGATGTTGGATCTCCAATCATAAACACATACCAGACTATTCCCTGTGCTCCCGAGCCCACTGGCCTTAGATTCTGATAGCGTTTCAGAACAGTGAATGTTGAATCTCCCACATCTATACTGTAGAATTCTTTTTCCCTTTTGTTCTTATTCATGATGAAGTCCAGGCAAACTGATGTCTTAGCATTCATACAGTGCAGATGTCTATAGACCTAGAGAATGACACGGTGGGAAACATTACAGATCGGTCACAGTTCATCTGAAAAAGTAATGTTGTACAACAATAAATATATAGTTCTAAATCAGGAAATACTGAGAATGAATCACAGTGTGTTCAACAACTTCCAAAACTTCAGGCAGACAGATGATAACAGTGTTTCATGTCATATCATCATAGTAAGCAAAACTACTAGAACACCATGAACACAGCTATAATGAGCATGAATTGTACTGTATTTCTGACACTAGAAAACAGACTAAAACATAGTCAGTATTTTATATTAAAAATAATTACAGTGGCAAGCAATGTAAGAAACTGCTAGAACAAAATATGGGTTAAGAAACACACAGATGAGTTACACAAGAGGCAGAATCCAGAAATATCAAGGCTTCATATCTGCAATCTAACAAAATCCTAAATGCCATGCTTATGATGGATAAGAGCAATCATTTTCACCCAGTCAGATCTACTGTCCAAACACACACAGCATTCACATTTCAGGCCTGGGGAGACGTTTTAAATACTAAATCTGAGGCCATAGAAGCAGTATTGAAGAAGGATGTCGAGATAAGTCTAGTCCTTTGTAAAAGCATGACTATAGATTTACTTTCGATCCAGCAGGTGCCAAACAGCCTGGTGCCTTTTCGGGGCTTTTAGTCAAGCACTAAAATCTTATCTTTACGAAGCAATTCAATAGATCAATATTTGACAGTGTTATTTAGTGTGGTAGCATGCTGAAGATCAACAACCTTGACTAGGCACAGTCCCCATTCAGTCCCTCTTGTCAACACTTGGATGGGGAGGAGGAATATTTTAAGAGACTATACTAATACTAAAGTACCCAACACATTCGTCTGTGGCATCGCTACCCCAGATCGGAGACCGAACACACCGAGAGCTGGGTGGGCTAGCGAAGGGAGAGGCTGGATGCAAGGCACTATGAACTGCTTGACAATTAGCCTAGCTAGCCTCCGAACAAGGCGTTGTATCCGAGAAGAAAATGAGGTCCAACCTTTCCTAAATGTGCCATTTTGTGGTACAACGCGAATCCTCGTTATCCAGAGATGAAGGGCTGTCACGTAAGCCGCACATATGGCTGAAAATCAGCTGTAGTGGTGCAGTCTGAGCCTGCCTGCACCCTCCCCCACAGCTAAACAATACAGCCTCTCTATGGCTCCAGCACTCCCTACCTGCTGCCGGACCGTCTCCAACCTTCTACTCTCGTCCCGGTGTCTACCTCCAGCTCCGGAGCCGTCAGAGACGAGCGGGTAAAGCTTTCCGGTATTATTAACGTGTGTTGTTATTCAGCTGAAATCACCATGACCTCACTGCATATACACACACACACGCAGCCCTTCCTTCCACTGACAGTCAGGCCTCGCACGCGCCGCAGGCGACATGACGCTCTACGTCACACAATCCGCACGTTTCACCGGCATCACACGCTGAGTCAGAGCCAATCACACAGAGACCTGTTTCTATCTGTACATCTATCTTTTTGCTTCTCTATCTCTATCTGTCTGTTTGTCTATCTATTTATCTGTCGGTCCGTCTATCTATCTATCTATCTATCTATCTATCTATCTATCTATCTATCTATCTATCTATCTATCTATCTATCTATCT
>JBBKCR010000141.1:13043055-13054925 GCA_037577295.1 Ladigesia roloffi | reverse complement strand
AATTAAAATTGTGAGCTATGAACGTGAACAGTTCACTTTGAGCATGTGTGAACTGAACTTTGAACTAGTTCATAAAAGGTGTGAACTTGCACAACACTGGTAGGCAGCACCAACATCCGCATACCCCCACCCCCCCGCTCGGGATGATTAGTCGTGGAGTTAATCATGAGCACAGATCTCAAATCTCGTATGTGATCGTAACTTGCGGCTGAGTTTGAGGTTTTTGGGTTACAATTGCACTTTAAGCACTTGATCAATTACAGCTTATCTTCAGAGCTCTTTAAAGATTTTCAAAATATTCTGTTAAAAAAAAGCAGTTATGCAATGTTTACATATTTATTGGTATTTTCTGTTTCTGATATATCCTTCAGTTGTAGTTCAATGTTTTAGTTGAAATGTTTTTGAAGTATAAAAAGAGTAAAAAAAAATAATTATACCTTGATATAATTTACTGCCCACTGTTAGGCCTGCCTCTGAATCATTTTTTATGTCATATAAATGCGTGAAAAAATGTCCTTGTGCTGCATTCCTTCATACATCTTTAGTTAACTACCTTGTGTCAGATTATGCATCTCTGGGTGGTAGTGTCATGTAAAGTAATGTAACATCATTAATGCTTACGAACAGTGCTATTTTGAATTAATTGTATGGGCTTAATTACTTTAAAAGTTATTACAATATTATTTCTGTTCGAAACACTAAGCATTATGAGGTTACATATTCTCAGGAGGGAGCCTAGCAGGGATCATAGGAGCAAAAATCCCTGCACGCCTCCTGGTGCATTCTTCCTCTCACCTGGAGCCGTCAAAGCACTTGCGGTAATCCAATTGAGTTCTTAACTCTCCAAGCTAAATATAGAGCCAATCTGAGGGGAAAACATTCTCAGTCAGCACAGTCGCCCACTTCAAAGTGTAATCATGTATATGGCTACGGAACATCAGATCATGTTTTGAACTGTAGTTGTTTTTTTACAGGAGCAATGAAAAGTTACTCGTCGCTGTGCTTGCCAACAGAAGCTGAAGGAAACATGCTTTGAGCCGAGGGATTAACGTAGCTGCCCACATTCTCCAGACATCCACGGGGGAACATTACGGCATCGAATGCAAGAAGGTAAAAAGTAGATTTGAATTGTCTAAACCTGATTTAGATGACACTTAAGATCTAGAACAAGAGAAAACCAAACAGATTTTGTAAAAATCAAGTGAAACTAATGATCTTATTGCATTGATTTTGCATGTTCTATAGTAACAGTGTTCATGCCCCTAATTTCAGCACTAAGTTCTTAACCCAGTCCCATCCAGTTATTTGAAAATGAGGAAACTTTTAAAGCAGATTTATTTCTTACCTGGGTGGGATTTTCCAAAACGAATATACCATTATGCTTCTGTAAATTCTGACCAGTTTCCATCTGGTGTTAATGAAGCTCAAGACTATGTTTCTCCAAGAATATTTTTGTTCATTAGACTTCAATTTAAATTGCTTTTGGAATGTCTGTTTAAACAAAGATGTAAACAGGCTCAGAGCTTGGTTGAATCAATGCAGAAAATAAAACTATTTGATTTTCAAACAAAACAAAATGTTCTGATATATATGGAGTATGTTCTTGTATAAGTGCTATTCCACTAAATAGGAACTTAGAGAATAACTTGGCCGTACCTGACTCTCATGTGTCTTTGCTGTGTTTTATCAGATTTAGGAGAGTTTGCCCATCAGAGATGGATGTACTGGGACTATAGCTTTACTGAGAGAAATGCTACACTGAAATTGTATTGCAAAAAGAGCCAGAAAATTATTTTAATTGTAAAACTAGATAGTATGAATAATAGAGACCCTGGACATCTACTTCTAACTAGTGGCTTTCTTTTTATTTGGTGTTTTTGTAGGCACTAGTTAATGTTCTCTCTAATATAGAATTTAGCCCTACCAGTATCCTTCCAGCAGTAAAGAAACTGTATGAATCCCAAAAGAAAGGAAGGTTTCTACTTACCTAGTTATTCTCATATTTTGTGTCTCCAACTAAAAACATGACATGATCCCATATTGGTGTTCATTTCTACATACTGCATAGACACATAGAATTTGGCTTCACACTCTGGAATTATAACAAGGCTTCTCATAATTCTCGACAAATTGTCTTTATCAAAATTACTGCACAAGTTGGGTTTTTGTAGTTGTCCCTTTTACAAAATAATACAAACTCTAATCTGAGAAGTGCTATAGTGTTGTTTTAATGTGACCATCTGAATCTCTTTAATTCTGATTTGAATTATGCATCATATGCTGATCATGTGAAACTAAACTTTTTCCAAGATTACTGCAATTGCCTTCCATTAGTCTGTTAGTTTGCTCAAAAGAAAGTTTCTATAAATTTATATAGATACAGGGCTTTACAGCTAATGGATTACTAGAAAGGTTAGGTAAAGTCAGTACTTAGACTGACGTGGCTCCTGTCCATTTCTGACTTTCCCTAGTGGGAACATACTCTATTTTAGCATTACTGGTGATATACATGTCTACAAACAATATCTTATCTGTACAACAGAAACATTGTTACAAATTTGGTGAACACAGATTGGCCTGTGTGGAATATGGGTTTTTTTAGTTTAGAAGAACACATAATGTTTTGTAATCATATGTTTTTGTTTTCAGCCATCAACACCATCAACATTTTCGTTGTTGTTCGATTTAAAAGGACCATAGCTGTTTTGTTGCTGCTGAAATGCAAGAAGCCACAACAGTTGTATGCCTGCTTTCAAAATACCATGTGAAAGGTATTTAGTGGTGTAACCAATGTGATTACACTTAGCCATGGCCTTTTCAACTTGACTTGTGTGTGCAGTATTGTTCCTACTACAGTAAACCACATCATTCAGTGAAGCAGTGTTGGCAGTTAGTTTGCATTCTGCTCATTTGATGATTAAAATAATTAATACTAATATGTAAATAAATCTATAGATCATTTTTACATGTATTCTGAGTGGTACTTACAAAGTAAGCAGTATTTCTAGCCATCAATGTTTCAACATATGACTATACAATATGAAACGAGACAAAATCTTTGACAAAGCAAATTACTTTCTGAGCGTCGTGAACTAATTAATTCCAGTTAGCAAATGTAGAGCAGTCTCTTTGGTGTAAGATTTCAAATAAAAGTCTAATGCTAAGATTTAAACATGAAACTATGCCAACAAATTACACTTTTCAACCTTTATTTTGTGCTTTGTCATGTAATAATTAAAAATTAAAAACAGTAACCCCCACTTTAACATGGACCAGCAGTTGCTTCAGTCATTTTTTTTCTTCTTCAGACACACCCCCTCATCTTATTGCTGTTTGTTTATGTTTTATCTTCAGTGCTGCCCCAAACATAAACAACCAGCACGAGAACCTGTATTCAGAGACGAGAGGTTTAAAAGTAGCCAATCCAAGAATGTTATTTATTTCTCCTTGCTGCTGATTAAGTGCTGTACTTTGATGTAGCTGCAGTCCAGAATTTCCCCAATGGAGTGTCTCAAGTGTTCTTATATATTTAATTTTGTTCTTAAAGCACTGTATTTTTATTACTTTAAATTAAACAAATTTCTTACTGTATATATCCTGCAAATACAAAAGAAAATGACAACACATACCAAAGAAAACGCCCATGTGTGAATTATGGTACAGTCTGTACAGGGGTAGCATCATCTTTTGCATTCTAGCACTGTCGGTGGTCACTGTAAACTGTACAGTATGAATGTGGGTTTACATTTATATTTTATTTGAGGAATGAGTTTAAAATGAAATCAAAGTGTTTTGGGGAAATATTTAGGTTTTACACTGTAAATGTAGCCATTTTTAGCTATTTTTACCCACATCAGTATACATACTGTATATTATATGGGGTATTCAACATATGCACTGCACAGATGTGCTGCTGGTGGTGAACCTTATCATCACCATATTCCATTGACATCTGTGATGCACAGCCTCCTTTGTCCTAGTGCCACCTATCTGTATTCTGTGAGCTAGTTTCCCTGTTCCTTTTCTCCAGGAGTCTGTCCCGTGAGTCTGCAGGATGAGCAGCACGTTCGTGACCCTAGCTGAGGTGCTAGAGGCTAGGGGAGGGCCTCTAGAAGAAGATGAGATCTGGTCACTGCTGCTGGGCTCTGCTGAAATGCTGTTGGATCTCTCCTATAAAGGTAAAGGTGATAGATTAACACTGAATCTACACAAACAGTAGATTCTTACTGATCACAGATGCAGCATGCGTGATTGTGTACTTAGTATTTAATGACTTCCTTTTTTCTAGGTCACAACAACATCTGCAACATCATCAGTCCTGCGTCACTGCTCCTGTCTGCAACTGGCACTCTCGCGTTCAAGAATTGTGCAATGACAGATGAGGCGTGTGCCTTTACTGCACCAGAGATGCTGCAGGGCCGTGCCATCTCCACTAAACTGGCCATGGAGAAGGTCAGTAATGAGTATAAGGTGTTTCTTTACTGAGGGTTGTATGCTAATATATGAGCACTGCAGCAAAATAGTTTTTTCTTCCATCTAAACATGCCTTACAGTTATTCACCCTTTTAAATTCTTTGATTAAAGCATACAATACTGGGTCTATTTGTACTCTATTTCAGTGCATTTTGTGGAATTTTTGACTACAGGGCCAACAACAGGGCTCATTTGAATTAGTCCCTTGTCGCTGTGTGTGCAATGTGGCAGGAATATAGAGTGTATGACTTCAGGGGGAACCCATGAAACACACAGTCTGCCATCTAGTGGTGATTTCCTTTTCTCCAGACTAAGCATTTTACCAGACTAAGCTGTAAACAACCAGTAAATTCTCTGTAAGGTTTTTTTTTCATGCTGATGCTTGTGACTAGAAGAAATTTTCTGAACACCTGAAAATCCTATGGGACTTGTGTTAGAATATCACCTTGGACAGTTTGGGCTAGGATATTTATAGTGGCTTATAGTATATAACTTGAAATATAGTAGAAATGAAATGTATATGCATAGATATACAGCTATTTATGAAATTTTATACGTTAATGTTAATGTAATGTTTGTTGGCATAATCTGAAAACATCAGCTCTCCTTTGCGTTACAGACCAAAACAAAAGCTCCTAAAATACATTGAATAAAGACTGAAATTTGTGAATTTAGCTTGTTGGTATATTTTTTATATATGATTTAAATGTTCTTTCTTGCGTTGCCATCATGGTAAATAATGCTACACACAAATCTTACTTATTTTACTTTATTTCAAAGACTTGTTTTCATTAATTACATCAGATTTAGTTCTGAACTGGCTTTACAAACTTTAGTCTTTATATTCATATGTGTTACAAATGACTATAGCATTTTTTTTCAGATGATTGTGTATTCTCTTGGCATGACTCTGTATTGGTCAGTGGACTATCACCTTCCTCAAAACCAGGTGAGACTCTTCATTACTGAAACATGCATGCAAGGGAAACTTTCAGACTTTTGTTGCCATAACACTGTAAATGTTCTGTTCTGGTGCAGCCCATTCAGCTGAGTGACTCTCTGAACTGCCTTCTGCTGAGCATGTGTGAGGACATGGCTCATCGTCGAGTTAATCTCAACACAATCCTGGAGGCGTGTGAATCGCACCACAAAGCCTCGCTCCTGCCTCCTCCTGACAAAGTTATCAAACAGCTGGTGGAAGACGTCTTCCATGATTCCGTAAGCCGTAACAAAGTCATTCACATAAAGGGCAAAGCAACTTACAGCGCTGAACTGGTGCCTGTGCTGTGCTGGTGATGTGGTGGCCTTTTGTGTTTATGTTTAGGGTGACCGAGCTGCTCTCGTAGAAAACACAGTCCAGCTTAGTGGCAGAAGCCAGATGATCCGAGAGAGACTTCATGGTAAGAGTGCTTATTGTCAAATTAACACCACTGATTAAAAGGGAACAAAATTTCCTGGTTATCAGAAAACAACAAGTGTAAAAAAGAAAACAAACATTTTCACTGTATAGCGAGAACACTCTAACTCTGCTGACTGACAATAGGGAGGATGTTACATAGTTTTTGTCATATTTCCGTTTGGTTTGCATGTAAACCCAATCAGTAAGTTACTGTGTCATGACGCAACACTGCAGTGGAGAGTAAAAATGACCTAACTGTGCTAAGGACACTGCACTGGGCCCAGTTTAGAAGTACTCAGTGCTTCATTATTGTTGTGTTTTACATCAAATTGTTACTCCATGTGCTTAGAACTGTTTGGCAGTACAAAGGAAAAGACATACAGTATAATAGCATTATTTGTAAAGGATCTTGAACATTACCCAACAACATTTATACTCCAATTATAGATTCCAAATGTCAGTGCTGATGACTATTGATGCTGTTATTAATTTTTTTTAAATGTGCATACTTTAGTCACTGAGAAGTAGTTTGATGTGAGATTATCCATTTTAGTGCCATTTACCAGGTTGGATTTTTTTGTAGTTGTAATGATACCTCTCCAAGGCTGCAGTATGCAAATATAGCTATTTTATTTCCTACCCAATTACTTGTGAACCTACATGTATTTTTTGTAGGTTTATGTGTAATTGTTTATTGTTTTTATATGTAATATATATGTTATATGTAATATTTAAATAACGTATTACTAGTTAATTGTTAATTTGTGTGCTGACATGATGCTCCCCTAACTGTGTTAATTTCATTGGACTTGGGTTGCCCTGGCAAATTACAGGCTTTGACCCACACGTGCGTAAGTCTATACACAAAATAGACAGTGGTAATAGAATAGTATGGTGCTCGAAATAGGATTAAAGTTTTAACCTAAACTGAACACAGGATTACAGCCATATGAAAACTTCTAATCAGCCTGTGAGTGAAGATGCTTAGAAGTAAACCCTTGTGTTGCTCTTAAGTTTGGACACAGACCGGCAAGCTTGCCTAATGTTGCCATGTGCTACTCTAGCAGCCTGGACTGGAGCCCTTTAAGCAATTTATCTGCTGCATTCCTGATTTGACAGGGAAACAGGGACCATACCCAGGCTACACTGAGGAAAGTGGAGGTGCAGCAGAGAGACGCAGACTGTCACTGGATTCACAGGCCAGACCCGGTAAGCAGAGCTTTGTTCCTGCTGCACTTACTCTCTGTGGAACTGAGCGGCACCGGGCAGGTTCATAAACAAATTTAGGGACATTTTGTGTTGACATTTTTATTCAGACTGCCAAATGAATGTTTTCCGGTGGTGACATCAAAATTATTTAATTTCAGTAATTACTCCTGAATTAGAATAATATATTTCTGACATTTAAAGATTTGTATCATTGTCAAAGTTTACCTAGGACAATGTCTTCTGTCAGGTGCAGCTTTATTAAATGCTCCAGGAATTAAATGGAAAATTTAATTATTTTAATGCATTAAATTGAAGTGCAGGGAATGCAAACCCTATATTTGAGGGGGGTTTTGTCAGTTAAATAGCTACAGAATTGTTTTTTTCTTATGTTAGAAAATGTGGAAACGTCAGAGCATTACAATCGTTCACATGAAAATACTGACTGGAATATGAGTGCCATTATATTGTTATTCAGAAATTGATGATGCCTTTTGAGGAGGCTGGATATTTTGGAAGTCACTGTATTTTTAAAATAATTGTTGAGATTTATTTTGCAGGAGGTTTGCATCAGCAGAAAAGCTGGTCTCTCAGAAATAAACCGTCACAGATGCCTGCTTACCAGAGCATTCAGAGCAGGTAAGCAGCTCTGACATATGATTTAACTTTACCTTAGCTGACATTACTACGAGACCCCAGACGAGTGTCTTTGTCTGATGAGAAGCTCCTGCTGTGGTGTGTCAGAATTCCACAGGGAATGCATCACAGCGGCCGTAACAGCAGCTGGCTGTCCCAGAGTCCGTACCTCCACGTTCCCTGCAAGGGCGAACAAAGACCTCCCAGCCCCACTGTTACTGTCAGCGAGTCTACACTCAGCCTCGCCCACAAGAAGACTAAGGTACTGTGCTCATTTTGTTGTTTCTCTTTGTGCTTTGCAGAGCATCGTCATTTCTGTGTAGTATATTTTGCTCGTTGTTTTTGTGTGTATTTTGATAATCATTTCTGGATTTCAGAGTCTAGGACCTGAGTTTGCAAGAATGGTTGATGAGCCTCGCATCATTTTGGAGCTGCCTGGATCTATAGTGGTAAACTTTATTGAAGTAACTTGTGCTCTGTTTGATATACAGTGTCATTGAGCATTACTGTGATTTTATTAGAGCAGTCATTCCTCTTTTTATCTCTTTCTTGTTGTTTTTTCTCTGCCTTTCTATTTGTTACAGTCAAAGAAAGGAAAGTCCTGCTTATCGCAGAGAGAACTTAGTATTGTGATGCCAAATGAGCAGTGTGTGATTGTGAGGTGTGACATCAAATCCAGGGGCAGAGATGTCTTCGACATGGTTGTGGCTCATGCCAACCTTGTGGAGCACTTTTACTTTGGCCTTGCTTTCATTGATGGTAATTTCTGATTTCAATTCATGGCAGAAAAGGTCTGGTGTTACTATTTTCATGTACTGTGACGTGTTTTTACATCTGGATTTAACTTAACTGCCCTGCATGGTTTCTCTTCTCCAGATGATGAATTTTTTTTTCTGGACCATGAGACAAAAATCTCAAAAGTTGCTCCAGACTGTTGGAAGAAACTACCAAATACTACCTTCACCCTTTTCCTCCGCGTTAAATTTTTTGCTGATGATGTCTCTTTTATATTGTAAGTCCTATTCTGATCTCCCGGTCTTATGATTACATTCAGTGGGACAGTTCACAGGTAAGGTAATGGAAAAGCTGAAGGAGTTTCTGTTGTGTGATTTTCAAAGGCACAGACTAACTCGCCATCAGTACTATCTCCAGCTGAGGAGAGATATTTTGGAGGAGAGAGTGTACTGTAATGAGGACACTGCCGTTTTCCTCGCTGCTCTGGCCCTGCAGGCTGAGTTCGGAGACTACATGCCTGAGGTAAAACACACAGCTGTGTTGACAATTTGTGCATTTAGTGGATCAGAAAGTTATTTCCTATTATCAAAGAATACACTAGAAGTATAGAGCGTTTCTTTTAGTGATTTTTAGCTGCTTTTTCCAGGTGTATGGAAGAAACTATTTTCAAACGGATCACTACATACCAAAAAGAGTGATGGAAAAAATAGCTTTGCCCTGTTTGAGGGAGGAGTTGCCAAGATTACATGCTAACAATGCCCAGATGCCCCCAGATGAGGCTGAGATGGAGTTTTTAAAGGTAATGAATGTGGTTTAGGGCCACATTCACAAAGTTCATTAATTACAAAGTGTTCTATAACCAGAGCAAACATACGCTTGCTTTGAGAGATGACTAAAATATCAGTTGTATGAACATATTAAAATGCATGGTATTTCGTCCCACTCGTGCGTGCACTCATAGATCGCACAGCAGCTGCCAGAATACGGGGTGCTGTTTCACCGAGTGGCTCGAGAGAAGAAGCTTGTCATTGGAGAGCTGACTCTGGGAGTTTGTGCCAAAGGGATTATGGTTTATGAAGTCAAAAACAACTCACGGATATACATTCGCAGATTTCATTGGTCTGACACTGATAGTATCTCAACAAGTGTAAGTAAAGAAATCATTTCTTGATTACATGGGTATAAATATAGATAGGTGTAGATGGGTATGGGTATAAATATATATTAAAATAAGACAATTTTGTCTCAACAGTAGTCTCTAGTCTGTTATGTAACTTTACTAATAATTTTCTTATTAGATGTTGCGTCTAAATAATAACTGTAATTATCACTTCAGTTTAGTGGGACAGCAAACTGGGATGATTGAATTTTATCTATCAAATCTGCAATGACGGAAAATGTTTTTTAGAGCGTAAAAATAGTTTTTGAGACTAATGTGATATTTACTGTGTTCATGATAACATTTTATCTATGTTTTTCTCCTGTAGAGGCGCAAGTTCACTATAGAATGTGGCCCCAGTGGCAAGAAGCACTCCTTTCTAACCGAAAGCTCCAAGATAGCACAATATCTCCTGAACCTCTGCTCTGCCCAGCATAAATTCCACAGTGAGATGACCTCCCGACAGCTGACCAGTTTGGCCACAGGTACAGCAAGCTTGGTATTTAATTAAAATACTTCACCCAAGTCCATTCCAAAGTTCTACATTGAGCTTTTTTGTTCTAGATGACAATACAGTGAAATATTCCCCAATATGCCGCACTCGACACAACCAGTTGAAGAGGCTGTCGTGTTCAGAGGTGGTGCTCAATAATGTTGGTCTTGGCTCACTACCCATGGACTCCATGAGCAAATCTTGTGACAACTTGTCAGCTAAGATCCAACAACAGAGAGACCTAAGTGACATCCCTGAACCACGAGGCCTGAGCGAGCTGAAGAAACCCTGTCAGAGCTGCAGGTGCTGGCATGACCACATGGGATGCAAATCTTTTACGCTTGAATAGACTTGTGTCCAATGTGTATAATTCCTGATCATAATGTATGGCTGATAATTGACATAGGAAGTAAAAAGTACCTTAACTAACAGACAGTTGTTTTGAAAGGATATGCTCCATTAAATCAATTTTTTTGTGTTCATGAAGACCTATTTATACAGCACTGCCTTCTCATCATATTCGTTTTATGATATTTCAGCCCTCCAGAACCCATTGGTTCTCCAATTTATAGGATTATGTCCAATGTGTCCCTGCATAAACAAGACTCTGAGCTTTGCTCCGTCTCGTCCATGAGAGGTAAAGAACAATTCATTTTCACTATCCTTATGTCTTACGAACAGATACTAAACATGACTGGTTAATGATTCTTAATAAACTATTTTTTTAAACAGTTGACACTCCTGTTAGAACTCCTCCAGAGAGAGAAATCATCTGCGTGACACTGAAGAAGGACCCAAAGCTTGGCTTTGGTAAGCTGAGAATGGGATTTCACAAATACATATTAGCCAAACCAAGTATAGCACTGAGTAACATTGGTTGGTCAAAAAGAAAGAACTGGGAATGGCTTGGAAAGCAAACACCTTGGCTAACACAGAATCTCTTCTCATCAGTGATGGCTGATAATAACACTGCATAGTAGAGCTAATCTTTCAATAACTAGTAGCTATAACCAACAAGCAGCTGGTGAGATAGTGGTTGGGATGTTGCCCTCTTTGGTGGCTTCATTTGGTGAATGGAGAGAAAGAATTCCACATTGTTTACACTGTATGCTGTGCAATGGTGTGACTACAAGGGGCCATTTTACTTTAGTTTGTTGTACTTTACTTTATTTTAATAACGCTTATCAAAACTCACACATGGCAGCACCAGATATAAGAGCCACTTCTCAAACTACTGTGAAGCTACTGATCGATGTGACCACTGGTCAGTCGGCCATATTTAAATGTTGATTTGTACAGCTAGAAGTTAACAGAATGATGGCACTGTATTTTACAGTGGCATTGCACTTTTTGTCAACTGAAAGGAACATAAAATGTAACATGAGACAGAATTGTAACTGAGGGTTGTAATAATTCATGTTCATTATAAGCAATTATAACATTTTAGTATCCTAAGCCCAAAATGTTGATGTGTACTCACTATATTACCAACTAGCGTAAATACCAGCTGCTTATGAGACAAATTCAGATTCTTCTGCATTGTATATCTAATGACATTCAAACAATTAGCCTAGAAGAATACGAATTTGTCTCATAAGAAGTTGGTATTTATGCTAGACGGTAATATGTCTAACTCACAGTGTTAAAAAAAATGCATAGAGGATCTTGTGTGTATCTTGCCAATCAGCAGTATTGTGCAAGTTCACACTTTTCATGAACTAGTTCAAAGTTCAGTTCACACATGCTCAAAGTGAACTGTTCACGTTCAT
>JBBKCR010000141.1:12980434-13009340 GCA_037577295.1 Ladigesia roloffi | reverse complement strand
ATATAATATAATATAATATAATATAATATAATATAATATAATATAATATAATATAATATAATATAATATAATATATATCGTATCATATCATACCACATCATGTCATATGATATCATATTCTATAATATAATATATAATATATAATGCTATAATTAGATCAGCTAGATCAGCTGGCAGTGACAAGGCAACCTTGATGGGAACAATTACAGATAACACTACCTTGCATAAGTAGAGAAGCCCAGCATACCAAAATGGAGTAATGACATCTTGCACTTTAGGTTCCCTAAAAACAAAATTAATGCAATGTTACATTATGTGGATGCCATTTTTCAGTCTAGTTTATAAATAGTTTATATTAATTGCTAGGTTCCCTAAGGAAAAAAAATGTTGTTTAATTTTTAAGAGTAAAGTATTTATGACACTTACTGATAATATCATATTAAAGGACTTTAATACTTTAGTAAAACTGAATATCTCATTTCAGACACGAAATTTCAATGCCTGAATAAATAAAAGTAGAAAGGATGGTCCAAAGCATGGAATATGAGTGTTCAGCACATGCCTGTGACCACTTCGTCGACATCTATAGACATATTTTGGGCAGGAGAAGGTGTCTGTGTGCGCGTGTATGTGTGCGTAAACGTGTGTGACCTTGTAGCTGTGTGAGGAAGGTGTAGGACGGACATTTGCAAACATGGTGCTCAAGTGTTTTAGTCTGCTGTAACATAACACCACTGTTAGAGAGACACACGGACAAAGACAGTGGGACTTGAGAATCCCTGTATCCTCAGAACACACACGCACACAGCTCTTTTTCACACAGGAGCAAAATCAGCTCAAATTACTGCACTTCCACATAATTCATCATAGGACAAATCAAAAGGAGGAGCTGTCGCCCCCAGTCTACCACTCCAGTTTCATCCAAATATTCGTCAATAATCATGAGTATCAGCCTCAGTGATCTCACAGGGCACCAAGGTTGTTTGGAAAGGGAGCCAAGAGAAAGAACATCAAACACAGGGTGAGTAGGTAAGGAGGCTGTAATGTTGGTACATTTCACCAGCTCTTTAACTGTGTAACAACGTAATTGATTCATAACATCTTGGTCAAATTTCACACTTTTTTGTCCAAGTCCAAAACCAGCAGAAATTAGAGCATTAGGAAAGAAAAGGGGGAAAAGGTGGTGAGGGAAGCCCAGGTGATGTGTTTACACATATGGAATCCCCATGAATCCCTAATGACCAGGCAGTTATATTTCCCAAGCTTCTAAAAGCAACATTCACTTGATGAATGTCAGTGCCTGGAACTGTAACTCACTGTTCACGGACGGTGAAATTAAATGGATTTCTTAGATCAGCTTTACCAATGTGCAGCATTTACTTTGATATATTTTGATCAGCTTTACCAAAGTGTTTAATATATGTCCCTGTGGTTGCTTCCATGGTGCAGCAATGAATGAATTGATAAAAATTCATATTAGTGTTATATCTCTGTTTTTCTGGTGTGATGTACACACCAAACTTTTATTAGTTCGAGACAGAATACCTGTAAAATGTGCAACTAAATCTGAAACTAAAATAGACAGAGTGACATGAAATACTGTGGTAAGAAAACAGAATGTCTGCATTTTCTGAGAGCACAGACTGGAACTCCCGAGCGAATGAAAGCACCCCTGCTTTTTTACTGCTGCCTCATAAGGTCACTGGCTTTGTGGTTCCACTGTGGGTTCAATGCCATGATTAATGTCATGCAACAATGAACTCTCACTCGCCTTTGTTTTGAAGTGTGAAGATCACAAATTGTTAGCTAGTGTTGAAATATTAAGTTTCCCATCTCCACCCATATAGCATCCCAGAGACAGCTGTGGGAGTGAGGGCATAGGTGCCAGAGGCTAGGCCTGGCCATCTGCTGCTCTCTTTGTAAAAGCATGGCAGTATTTTCCGTTTCCAGGACTCCACACACCTTGATAGCTTGGCAAGAGTAAAGAGTAAGTGAGAGCATTAAGGTGTGGCGCTCCTTTCAAAGATCAACCGGGTTTTCAGAGCTCTTCCAGGTCTCCACCTAGGACACCTTTGTAGTCATTACATATCTTACAATAAAAACATCCATAAACTGCTCAAAATATCGAAGCACTTCACAACACCAATGATTATGGAAGGTTGAAATCCTTACCAATGATAAAATCCAATAAAACAATGTAATATGTTGGTTTTAGAGAAATTGAATGTCCACTTTTCTGTCTTTCGCCTTATGAGATCTGGGATAAGATCCAGCGCTAGGATTGGACTACTAATGAATGAACTAATGAATGTGTACTTAAGATACTGCTGAAAAGCACATATATACACAAGCATTATTAATGCATTCATTAAAAGCTCTGTTATTAAGTTTTGTTGTATTTAAACCCTCTATGGTCATTTAATATGCCTATACTTGACAGCCTAATTAAAACTATTGCAATGACTTTCAGAATTGTGTTTTTTAACATCTGAAATGATCACTTTAGTGTTGCAACTGGTGTTGATATTCATGCTGGGATAGCTAGTCTGTTACTTGGGACTGGAGCCAAACAAATCTAAAAAAATATTTTTCCATTCTCACTGAATTATAATTAGTCGAGATATTTAACTGTGGTTTTTGCTGTGGATGCCCTAACATGAAGAGCACTATAGTGTCACAATCTATTAACCAGTGAGATCCACCCATGTTCTATCACACAATAAAGAATTGCAAAGATGTATGTAACTATGGTGGAATTACTATTCACAAAGCTTTTGTATCTAAGGAATTAGTGGCCAACATTCTGCATTTAAATTCCTATTCATGTCACCCTAATTTTCAGCTTTCCTTTTATAATCACTGCTAATCTGCTCAAGCAATGGTCTTCAAGTCTCCCAAGGACTCTGCCATGTCTCAGTCTGGGAAAGGTCCTAAAGCTCGCTATATATTCCTTTGTCTTGCACAGATTTGAGCTGGTCTCGTGTTCCTTTGGGAAGGAAGAGCTAAAAATACCATTCTTCCAACACCAAACATAAATGTAACCTCTGGATCTTCACTCCAGTCAAAGTTGTAACTCATTTCAATTTGAGCAGCCTTTGGCACCTTCCACTGCATGATAATGATAAAGATTTCTGACATGCATTGTGTGCAGGGGAGCGTTTAAAGCGCAAGCCTTTGCTCTTACCTACAGTGAGTCACAACCACAGCCCTCAGCGGGTGAGTGTGACTAATTAGGTATAGAACGCTATTTATACATGGGCCTTTAGCAATTTAAGCTCATGGGTGGCACAGCAGGGAGAAATGCCAGGCATTGTATACGGCATCATCAGACTCTCTACATCTTATTCGGCCCTAAAGCGGTGGCTGCCATTTTAGAGTCCTCAGATATCTCAGCAAGTTAGTAAAATTAAACAACAGCTGCCGCCTCTCTTCTGTCCAACTTACCTAAAAATTAAAACACTTCAACCAAATCATGAAAGTGAGAGGTTTGTCAACAATAAGATCAGTTCTATACTTTATATGGTGACAAAGATGTGTATGGTTATACACAAGATTTTATAATTGTTTAAAACAGAAACACTCTTTACAAATTTTTTAAAATTCACATAAGAAAACAGCAATGCCATGTCAAATGAATCCCGAATTACCAGTCCTGAATGAGCCATATATAAACTACCACATGCTAATATACATTAGATCATTAGATGAGAATGAATAATAAATAGATGTCAGAAACAAACAAATAAAAATAATCAGAATGAATGAATTTTCTTTGACAGATTCTGTCACTTTAAACTATACTGCATGCAAAACATAGAAATACTTTACATAAACAGGGATATATGTCCTTAATACTATAGACACTTCATATTTATAACTAGGCTGATAGCTCACTAAACTTTAATGTAATTGATTGTGAAGGATATTTTCATGAGATTGGTCAGGGGTATGTTAGGATTAGGAGTATAGAGAAACTCTCACCTGGTATATCAGTAGTTAATCTTTTCAAATGTCATCTTACCGAATTAGATATACAAATATTTGTGGGGAAAAAAGACTTTTCTCCTGCTTATAACATCCAAAAATAATGTTGTTGAACCATAAACTTCAGATCGATGCAACAAGGAAGTTTTACATCCCCTATAAATAACCACTGGGTGTCAAGTGCGGAACCCAAACCATATTCTCGGAGGACATCCCCAAAAAGAGAGAGAAATTGAAAAATGCATGAATACAAGCTAGCCTTTGAGAAACATGTGCTGGTGACTTTTCAGGTGAAGATTAAGCCTTGGAAACCTCTAATAACGAATAGTCAGGGTGTAATGACTTTGTTGTAATGACTTTGGTACTCTGCTTTAGTAAAGCAATCCAAATGTTTACACAGCATGAGCGGGCAGACACGCGTGTGTGTTCAGGCACGACAGGAGCAAGGCGAGGTTTCGCCGGGTTACTGAGAGCAGAGTCCTGTCCGGAGACAGACTGCTGCTAGTGGAGTGGCCAGGCTCAGGCTTTTATGCAAGGTGTAAAAATATCAGCCGGCTCCAAGATAAACTTTCTTTTCGGAGTTCTGACATTTACCCTGGCTGGGGCCGGAGGGCTTGCTCTTTACCTGGAGAAAAGCCTCATTGATGCAAAATGCCGAGGCTTCCGGCCCTTTTTGATGTGCACTGGGTCCACAGGTCATGGGGAAACACAGGCTTTTTTCCACACTGGCCAGTGCGTCAGGGGCTACCCTTGTTTTGACAGGACTGTGTAAAAACCTTTAAGGGAGCACGTGCCTATTCATGCACAAATTAGAGGGGAAATCTGTTTTCGAATGAGCTTTTTTTTCAACATACGAAGGTTTTCTTTAGCCACCAGTGGAAACCCTCTTGGTAAATGTAATGGTCGTAGCTTGCCTTTTTACATTATGGTGTGATTTTTATGTGCAGCTTGGGGTTAACATTAAAAAACCCCAAAACCTGGAAACTTGATTGAGTGCAGTAATGTGACTATAAATATATATAGGCCTAAAAAATAGACTTTACAAGGTAAAAAAAAATGTATCCCGTTAATTATATGAAACATTTATATTAAATAGCACAACATGAAAAAGGAGCACAGTCACAACTTTCATTTTTTTGCATTCTGCCACTTCAGCATGTGTTGCATAAGCCATTGTTTCTCTGTGTTTTGTGCTGAATGGAAAGCCAGTTGAGGATTTATTTTGGGGGTCCGGTGTTTTTTTAAGGGCAGAGCTTTTTGTGGTTAACACTGGCATTGCAAAAACCAGCAAAAACAAAGCGGCACTAAGTTAAAAACAGCTCCTGCACGTTGATTTCTTTGGCACTTTTAGTTGCATTGATTTTATCTCTTCTTGCTGTATTTTGATTTTTTATTAAAGATGGCAGAGACCACATGCTGAATACTGACCAGTGTTGTTTAAAGCTATTGTCAGTTTGGTTTAAAATGTTCGAAGATTTATCGTATATTCAAGAAATCTATAAATACTAAAACAAGTTAAGACTGGTTAAAAGTACCAAAAATTGCTGCTATGAGCTGTGAAATAATTTTGAAATCGATTAGAAATTTATTTCAGACTCAGTGAGTTATTTCACTGTTTTATACGTGAATTATGACCATATTTGAACAAGCGAACGATATATATAAGTAGCTGGTCTGCTATGTCAGTTTGTCTCTGTCTTTTTCAAGCTAAAATAAACGTTGCCTTTGTGGAAGCATTTTAAGGTGAACTGGACAATGCAAAAAAGAATCTGGGGAATAAGAAGCCTATTTGAACCTCGTTAGTTGCATAAATTGGCAGAAGCAACTTGTACAATTCAGCACTCTCGTACAGGACTCCCTCAGTGCTGCAGCCTCAGAGTGGTTTCAGTAGGGACTTTGCTGTCAGGAATATGTCTTTATTGGATACATCATTATAGTTTGAAATAAATCTGTCCTAAAGCCTGAGAAAAAATGGGCAAGCCTTCATGTGTAATTAAACATGCTAGTGCTGTCTTTATACCAGCAAAAGGAAACATGCTGCCCAGATAAACTCTTTGGTGGATATAATGTCACACAAGCCAAGTTCAACATAATTCTTTCTTTGCCAGTTCACAGTACCTTTATCACATAAAAACTACAGTCAGAAGGTAGGACGGCCAGAAGATAGGAACTTTAAAAACTGTGATTAATTTAAGCGCTTCACTTAAGATAAACAAATAAAAACAATTGTATTGTGCTCAGTCTGTTTAAACCCTCCACTTCCACAGAGGAAACATCACATAATGTTGGATTGAAATTGTTTTTTTCTCCCCTTTATCAGCCAAATATCAGATCAGTCACAGATCTTGTTTTAATGAACAATTACCTGACATCCTGAATGTGTCATAATTGTGAAGTATTGTGTCTATGATGTATAAATGCCATTTATATTTTTACTCTGGCCAGACCCTCGAAATACCCTGCATTGATCCAAGTAGATTGAAATTCAGTACGGCAGGAGCAAAAGTAACTTTACTGTGTGGTTACTGACAGTCCAATTTTAATGTACTATCTGAAAACACCCATTACTGTGTGGTAAGAGTAAACCCTCTAAGCATCTCAGGCTGAGGATTTAGGGCTGGGAAAATCAGCAATTTTGAAATTTCAATCAATTACAAAAGTTCAGGAGTGTATTAAAGAAACTGTGGGTATTTCACAGTTAGATTTAGATATTCAGAATATCAGGTTTACTTAGCGATTCTATGGCTGTTATTTATAATAATCAGTAAATTCATTTTGTTCCAGCTCTATGAAACCTTGTAATTAATTTATACATTTAACACTATATTAACTGAGATTAAGAATTGTAGGAGTGCTGAGATTCACAACTAGCAGTAATTATTAAGAAGCTTGGAGTTGTAGCCATTAAACTGATTTTGATTCCACCCAGTTTAGCACACAAAAGAAAATGATTCCATGTTCTTCCACTGTAAATAAATAAGAAATGCGAGAAAATTGGTTTATTTTGATTTTAAAAAGTCACTGAGAGAAGAGGTAGATCAGTTTGGATGTGAAGCACTCACACACACACACACACACACACACACACACACACACACACACACACACACCTGATGCTGTACTGCATACTGCCTCAGCTGACATCAATTACTCCCCAGTAAACAGCTTCCCAACAACAAACTGCCAAAGATTGACAGTCCACTCATCAATCTTCTGTTACTTGATAACAAAATGCTCCCACACTATGGTAAAGAACTACCATGATCTTAAAAATACCCTGGTCTCACAGACAAGCCACCATTTCACATAACACGCCAGCACTGAGCGGGATTTATTATCCTATTTCCCCTTATTGTATGTGTTCTTTTATCCTTGAATAATATATGAAGCTCATTTTAGAATTTCAACACATGCATGGTCATTTATTTTGCTTTGCTTGGAGACAAAGAGCTCAGAGTTACATAAGTCTTTCAAAAGTTCACAAGGTACTGTGGGGCACGCTAGTTCTGCCCTTTTTGCTTTAAGACCCCCTCGGCCCACTGCGCCTTTTCAACTTGTTGATTCTACCTCTCGTGAGGAGGAGTCCTCAATAAGTGGGAAGGTTTCCTACATTAATATAGCGCGTTTCTGTCTGCTCTGAGAGCTGTCACTAGGATAAGTCCTGGCCAGCACTCGAGTGTGGCTATGATTGTGCTGGCAGAGGCCTCAGGCTCCTCTGTTTTCGTGGAGGCCGTCACTTTCCCAGCTCTTCACCCTGTGGATGTGTTTTCAGCATGCCCAGCAGGTCCCTCGCACTCCACAATGGCAGCTTCATTCACAGGCTGAGAAGGCCAGCTGGTGTGAGAGCTAACAAAATAATGGCTCTATCTGCTCCAGTCCACTGACCTGCAGTGGAAGCACACGTGACGCCTCACAAACCTGGAGCAGGGATTTGTGGGGGGACACACACGAAAGAAACACTATGGGGAAAAAACACAGGGCCATTTGAGGGACTATAAAAGGGTATTATGACCAAGCCCGAGGAAAAGAGTGAGGAGAACTCTCGAAATCGCTCAACAGCACATAACCACAAGAACCAAAGCCAGCACATTTCAGCGCAAAAAATACTTCCAGTAACCGTTTACTCCGCTGCCACTTTGTTAAAGACGAAAATCTTCCCAAGTCTAAGGCTAAAACTGGCACCAATGCTCTTGGCCGTATTAGGTCTTAAAATAAAATGTGTGTGTTCACACTGTGAGGTCCTTCTCTAACTACAATATCGTTATATTTGCTTTTAAATTCATTTCAGACCAGGCGAGTAAAAATACTGCCTACCATAATAGTTGTCATGGCTGGCTTGCACTTTTATGGGTTTAGCTTGGTAACAGTTTTGTGTTTTTTTTGTTGTTTTACAGTTTGCACTTGAGTGCTCCTTTCACCCTTTAATCACTACAAGTCGCTTCAAAATATAGCAGTGAACTCGACCATCACCCATTATAAGCACTTCCTGCAGCATTTTGCAGTGCAGTCACGGCCCTGATGTTTGCTGCATGTTTACGCATGTTTCTTTGAAACCTGAGAACACAGTCACAACTCCACTCACACTGTCAGATCAAAGAACAGGACAGATTCTTCTTCATATTCTTTAAACCTTAATCTTTGCCTTTGATTCTGTTTGATTTCGCGAAGGCCATTTGACTCTGGAGATTGTTTACACCATCCGCAAAGCTCTGAACTCAGCAAGAGGTTAGCGGACAGGGGAAAGCAGGGCATTGGGGTCAGAGCAAATGTGCACGGGGAGCATGAAGGCCTCATCCAACTTTCAACATGAGTACTAAATTACATTGGCCTTTCACCTTAGTTAGCGCTAGATTAATGTGAGGCATTATCCACGACAATACTCATTCAATCATTCCCGCAAAAGACAGACCCAGCTGTCCCTGATTATTCACAGTTTGTGTAGAGCTTAATCCTAAATACAGAGTTCAAGTGAATTAGAATCAGGAACCTTTACTGACCCTGGATGAATTTTCTTAATCTACAACTGCATAGGCACAGAGAGACATAGAGATGTGAACAATGGAAAATAAGTTAAAATAAGTAAAACTACAGTAAATACAGTGAAACCACTATGCTACACACAAACTATTTTCCAGCCACAGTTTACCCTTGAGAATTAAAAGGTTTATCCTTTAGGACATAAACAAAATATATGTTAATGACCTCTGTTATGAATGGCTGTCTTGCACTATGTATTATTAGTAAAGCACACTTAAATGTTACTTAAATGTTTGTAGGTGGGGTTAACTCCTGTAGGCTGAATAGACAGATTTATGGAAATAAGTTGATTTTAGTGACGTCACAAAAAACATAAATAAATATAGACTATTTTGTTTCTTAACTTTATGTCCACTCTATGGATCAGGATGTGTAAAATAAGGTTTAAACCCTGGTGTTTCACAGTTTTTAGGTACTTTAACAAACTCCTCTATTTCCCGATGTCAGTTTCCCTTGATACATGCACTTTAATGCAAGGTATCGGCCCTCTAATGGATGCAATACTGAAAAAAGTTTTTTAGTCATCCTAATGACAAAACTGACATGTTGAAATCTGTGCAGTAGCTTGAATGAAATGGTCCTTGACAAAATCCTTCTCTTGCCTTGACAACTTACCAGCAGGGGTGAGCTTCTCTGTCTCACCCTTCCAAACACTACCTTGAATAAAACTGTAAATGTGTGCCCAGCACATTAGATATGAAAACAATGCAATACTGCCCTTGTTAAAATGGATTTTTTCCTCCTCTGCTTTCAGTGAGTAAAAGCAGAGGAACCTGAAACAAGCAGTCTTTTCTTCATTTTTAAGAGAGTGATTGTGGAAGGTGTGGTGCACGATTTGTGTACAGTATGACTGTGTGTTCGTTAAGTGAAGGTGTTGGAGGCTGCCTCTGGAAAACCTCCTGATATAACACCTTGCTAAAGCCTCATGCCCAAACTGCCTCTGGCCCTGGGGCTGCAACATGGTGGTCTACCCTGTGGAGCTACACACTGCTAGAAACCCAAATATCACTGGAGACACATGACCATAATCTCTTCCTATGCTGAGCACTCGAAATATGTGGAATAATGTGTGTTCTATCGCAAGACAAGGCCAAACTAAACTTCTCTAATAGAAGAAATGGGACTTCTGCACTGAAGCAGCATCTGCTCACAAGGCTGAAAGACACTGTCTCAAGCTTTAAAGTATAATTTAATCAGATTTTTGCATCAGAGTTTTACTTTATAAAATCCACCAGCTTCCTAAATTCCATGCAGAATAAAACTGTTATTGTCAGACTACACATTTGCATTTCAAATTCATAACCTTACAGGAGGAGGAAAACAATCTTAACATCCTGTGTAAGTTAATGGAAAGACATTATTACAAATATTTCTGGTCAAATTTTACTGTCCCATTCATCATTATCTTTAAACAAAATATAAAAAGGATCTTGTGTTTTCAAATTATGCCACAGAGAGACACATTATATTGTAACATGCAATAAACTGTAGTCATATTATGAACATACAATATACTTCATTTTTACAGGATCCTTTGGAAAAATAAAATGAGTGATGTAATTTTTTTCTCTGTTACTTGAAAGGCCTTTAAGGAACTTGCTGAAGGAAAGGCATCAGCTGTGCAAAAATAGTGAAACAATCTTTTACTTTTATGAATGATCAACATCGCCTTGCACTTAAGGGTGTTTTTATGGTTCTCACATGTGCATTCTATTAGCACATCCTTTTCCAGTATTTTGCCATGCTGTTGTTTTAGCTGTAAATCTGATCCTGTCTTCATCTCGCTGCTCCCATTGAGCTGATCCAGTCAGGAGCCTGTGAGCTGGACCTTAGAGCCCAGACATGCACAACTGCCCCAGTGCCAGAACGGGTGATTGTGTGGTGGTGGTAGTGGCGAGGGGGGAGGTGACTTTCTGACCTGTTCACATGACTAATAAAACATTCATAGAGGGAGAGGAATTCCACTGTATAGTTTTCCCCTGTCTCTGAAGTTTGGAATCCTGCGGTGACCCCATAGAGAGCGCCATTCTGTCTGCAAACAAAGGCCTGCTGTTCCCCTCCGTATCATCATGAGCTAGACCAACACCACCAACCGCTCGCCGCTAAGCTAATCAAATATTTTTCTTCCTTCACAGAATTTGTCTCAATAAATAGTTTTTTTGTGTGATGCCTTCCAACCCCCAAGCAAATTCACCATGTTCGGCATTATACCGGCGGTTCACGCAGGTGGGCAACAGTTTTGTGAGGCCTCTTCTGTTAATGGAGGGGGGAAAGATTGACTTCAATTGCTCTTGTGATTGCATGCCGTTGCCTCCTTTGCCTGGCCAGCTTGTGTGGAAAAATGCCCTAAAAACCCACCACAACAGGCCTCTCTGTTATTATTTGCTTTTTAATTGGTTTGTGACACTGTAATGTTTCACTTTAATTGGGTTCCACCTCTGTCGACAAAGGCCAAAGGAACCATTAAAACAAGAAAGGCTCTCTCTGTGCATTATCCTCCAGAGCGACTTGAGATGAACAGCTTCTTACTGAGAGAGCACGCTCAAGTGTGCTTCAGTTTAGGCACTCAAAGTGAGGGCCTGTTCCAGAAAATAAACAATGGAGGTCAGTCGTGTTCCCGCAGAAGTGATGTCTGTTTACATTTTTGACACCAAAGCTTTGAGCCTGTGTTTTTTCTTTCAATAGACACTTTATGTTGAGGGGAGCCATCAGTGTTTAGTGTTGTATTAACTGTGATGGCCGATCATTTTCTTTTTGTGGTCTGCGCTCAGAAAGGCCTTTCAGCGGCTTGGGCTCTTAACATTTCCCAGCAATGAGAAAAGAGCGGGCTTCTCAACAGCCCTAAAATATAAATGACTTGATTCTGAGGGTAACATAATCCCTTTGGAATATATGCCACGTCTTGACTCATGGCAGGCTTTCAGACGTCCTTAACTGCATCATGCTGACCAAACCCCCCACCCCTCAAAATCCAAACACATGAAACAATAGAGCTCAAGGTTACGTTCACGAATATGTGTTTGTAAATAGACAAATTCAACAAGGTCACCTCCAGAGCCCCAGACTTGATGTTGTATTTACATGGACACAGTTATATTCATTAAAGTCTAAACTGTGAGCTGCAGTTTCCTGAACATATCCCAGAGGCCCATGACCTTCACCTTTACAAAAAGCACTTAACCCCCAGGGAGATGCTGGCGGCAAGACGGAAATTTTACTCAAAACACGGGAAGCTAAATCATATAATTGTTCCAGCTTTGACTGAAACGTAATTTGTTAATGAAATTTCCATGTTGTCGTAGCAGAGACAGAGAAAGAAAGGAGATGTACTGAAATTGCTTTATATTTCTTGGCATCTAGAGCGCACATTTGTCGAACATTCATTTTAAACCATTTTTATTGAGTTACCATAGTCATTAAACCACCCAGTAGCAGCCTTACCTGAATAATACCTCTGAATGTGACTTACCAAAAAAACTGACGCTGTGAACAGATAGACTATTACACTAGTCTGAGAAAAATGATTTGTAATTTCCTCTCCCCAAAGCCTTTGGATCTTTGTCTGCTTCCCTGGATTGGTTAGATGACAAGAGCCAGACTGCGTGAAACATTCACACCGCTTCAAGACAATATCCTGTGACATTTCAGCAAATGGTTGGAATAAGAATATCCATGATTGGAATCATTGGCAGGTCTTTTTTTTTAATAGTGGATCATTTGGAATGACCGTAATGCTAAATTGCTTCGTGACCAACACTTAACTGGAAACATGCGAGGATATTTCCAAGTACAACTTTCCTTGAAAATTGCAAAAGGAAAAAAGAAATATATGAATGACTAAAATCACACAGAAGCCACATTATTACAAAAAAGAGCTATTTTTAAAAAGACCAGGAGATCGTTGAATTGTCTCTGATAAACTAAGCACTCTTTGAGGGGCTTTTATTGTGGTTTTGTGGTTTTGTTTTTTTGTCTACTCTAAATGAACATTATTCTCATAGAACAGATTTTGTATTAAGAAAACATTCTGAAAGGTCAGTACTTCCTCCTGCCTCATGTGAGTTTTTCCCTTTTCTTGTGAAGGACTGGGCCGCCGCCTCTCTGACGCTGCTTCGCTGATCCATCTGGGAATATCAGGAGTAACTGAACTCTAACGTTCGCCAATACATAGCAATTTATCCAAATAGGCTCGGATCTCATGCTCGGTGACGTCTCTCTGAAATTGCACGGATTAGCCTTGCCGCTTAACAGCTGAACTGAGTGCTGCTGTGAGTCTGCATTGCTAATCTCCTCATCCCACTCTTCCTCAAAAAACACACCATCTCCTGTCACAGATCTGCAGATTTATCACAAATAATAAAGGCTTCCATTATGTTCTCCTATTGAAACAAATGAGCACTCTTTTTCCGGTCTGTTATTTTCATTGCTTAGAGAGGGGTCATCATAACCCCCCCTTTGGAGACCCCTTTGACAGATATCATTGCAGCATGAACTGTGCTAGGACCTCTTTATAAGGCATGTCTTTCAGGGCCACAATTGTCTTCTCTCTCTGTTAGAGCCATCAACCGTGGTGTTCAAGTACATAAAATGTGATCTCCCCTGACATGCAGAAGCTTGTGAATATGTATCGGATGTACAATGATGAAAAGGGATACACTGGCATACATTATACAGCTGTAAATAACAAATGGTGGGACTAAGGTCTAAAAAAAGGTCTAAGGTCCTACTTGTATATTGCTTTATCCCCAAGATAGCCCTAATCAGATTTATCTCCTGCTATGACGTTTCTCGCTGCAGCCTATATTTTACAGACTCAATGAATCTGAATACCCAAAGGTAGCATTACCTTTTCTCTCCCTCTCTGTAACCCTGGCAGTCCACGTATTTTTACTGGCGAGTTTTTCAAAAGGCCCTACTAAAAAACAAGACAGGTAAAGGGACGTGTTGAATGTGTCTAGACGTTAGAGGTTGAGATCGGTTACCAAAGTAATCTTACTACATGCACAGGGTATGATCAGACATAGTTTGTGGTGTTTTGCCCAAGGATGCATTTTGATGGCAAGCTTTGAAAGGAAGTATTGAGAAGTGTGTTTGGATGTGCTGCTCAGTGAGTGGGAGGCCACACGAACATGAACAGCTGAGACAGCTGTTATCATGTCACTGTCAAGAGGAGGTTCTTTTATGTGGCCTGTTTTGCTCTCTGCCTTTCAAACACTACAGGCAAACTGAAAAGGTTTGCTGGGAGTAAAGTCAGAGAAAAGTCATGCTGCATGAAACGAAAAGTGCAGAAGTCGCCACACATGGAGAAATAGTTTCACATTCTTCATATATATACACTTTTAGTCAGTATTTTTAAAAAAGCAGTAGAAAGAACTGCTGGCCTCTGAGGCTGGCAGTTCCTGAGGACACAGTGCACCATATTTTCATAGTGAAACATGTGTCCATTAAGTGTTCTTTTCAGTGTTCTCCTCTGAGTGTACTAAATGCAGGAACAGGCTTCAAACACATTAGTAAAGATTCGGATCTGCTTTTCGTTTTGTTAATCTAGTACAATAGCATAATGTGGTATATTGTCTGATAGATCTATTAGACTAGGAACTGAGAAAACTTAGAGATGGGAGTAAAAATCTAGCAGAAAGTAAGTAAAACTCAAAGTGAAAGTAGGTACATTTCTCCAGTAATTTGTTCAAAGATGTCTAACTAAAGAGCCTTGCATTTACTGTGCTTTATGAGGACATAAACATTTAAGAAGACATTTAAGAACCTAGGGTCTGACCATTTGGAATGATATTGTGATAAAAATGTACCTTATAATGATGTTCATTCCACATTTTGGCCTTCTATTAAAACATTAGCCCTAGCCAATTAACCTTAGCACATTTCACAGTCTCTTATATTTTCGCTGCACTTTAAATTTTTCCCATAGGCCTGTATTTATGTACTAGAAACACATTTTGTTTTCAAATGAACAATTTCCCTTCTTTCTTACCTGTTAACAAGCAGGTTGTTTTTGTACTGATATCCACACATGATTTCTGCTCTCACTGGCTGCTCCATATTGGGCCTCACTCAAAAAGCAGATCATGCTAAAATACTTCTTATAACTTCAGCATGGATGGGCAGGGCTAAACCACAGAAGGCTAGAATAGAATAGATAGTTGTACAGGGTCTGGTGTTTGTGATATAATTCAATGTGAATTCAAAGGTGTTTTTTGCTGATGCATTGTCTATGGAGTATATTTATAGACTTGGGGGTGTATGAAATTTTAACAGTGTTTAAATAACACGTGAAGCACTATAATTTCAAAGTAGCTAGGATTTATTCCACAAAAAAATTAAAATTAACTGTTCCGAGAAGCCTTCATATTCATAGAACCAGTGAAACTTAAACTCAAAATAAAATATCAAAATGCTATGGACTGGCATTGTTGGACAGTCATATATTTAACTTCATGTATTTTTGTATAAAATGTTTGAATGATGCTTGTTGGTCTATTACCCTACAAAAGCTCATGTCTTTGTCTAACTGCATGAATTGTGTTACTCGTGACCAAAGCCAATCTTTCAGTTTCCTCTAAATAGGTGATAAACCTAAAACATTCCAAAACTTGTTAAAACAGCAGAAACATTAAATTAGATTTTTTTTATTTTGTTTTGTTTTTCTGCAAATAAAATACAGACATCAGCAGTAATTGTGCTTACAAAAATCCTTCATGCTTTGATTGGCTTGTAAATGGAACCTCCAGCTCCGCTTAACTCTCTCACTCTGATTCGCAAGACGTGATGTGAAATGAATGGGCTTCCTCTGAAACAGTGAGAGAAGTGGTATCGAGTATCTTTATGACTGAATGGTTTTTACCAACCTCTACAGACCTTAACACAAATATTTCAATCTAAACTCAATCTCCAGCATATGCACCATTAATGAAAGGCAGCTAGCATTTGATGTAGACAAAATAATAGATGGTAGTGTGGAGTTGGAGAACTATGACATCGTTTTTTGGCACTTAGAATAGTCCTAAGGCAAGAAAAATATTCCCCCTTTAAACATCATTGATTCATTTTGTTGCAACACTGTGAGTTTTTGATTTGGCTGAAAAAGGAGGCTTAGATAGAACAAGAAATTTTGAGGAACATTTAACATACACAGCATATGAAAATGTACTTTACTTCTTACACATAAGCATCCTAAATAACACAATTTTCTTCTGAGGAAGTTGATATAAACATCAGTTGAATTTGGAACGAATTACACGAATGTATGGTCTTTTGTCTGACGTTTCCTGCCAAGTGGAGCCTGGGGGTCAGGGATGAAATGACTTAGCTGTCATTTACCTAATTCAGCGTGTCAACTTGTCACAGAGTCGTCATCATCATCATCATCATCATCATCATCATCTCCGACTCCAGTCTACTGCGGCCGCCAGAAACCCATGCATCTGTTCAGCAAGCCCTACTTTCTGTGACACCCACAGACGTATAGAACTGCAGCAAGTACTAAGCCACATATCTTTAAGGGCAGTTAAAGGTTTGGCTTGCAGATGAGTAAAACTGACATATGGCTGCCGAGAAATACCAACGTCATGGTGTGGCTTCTTTCATGAAGACATTCAGCAAACACAAAGCAGGGTTTGTTCTGAGGCCGGACTCTACATGGAGCGAGGAGGGGTCGGTATTGAAGGATAACTAATTCTGATTGACAGGGAGCCAAAGATCAAAGCCAGGCTGGTGCAGGAAGGCCAGTGATCACGGTCGTGAGGGGTGAAATCATGTTAGCCACAACGCAGCAGAGTTTTATTACTTCAGGACCAGGACAATGGGCCACACTGCGTCTCCCCCGCACAGCCAAATTATCTCATCCCTTCTGCTGCTGGGCCACTGGCCTGGACGGGACAGACAAGAGGGAAGTGACCATGTTAACAGATCTTTCACCGGGATCCTGGGCACATCACAGGCATACAGTCACTTTTTGGATCAGAGTTTTGTCAGGCTGTGCTGAAACTGATCTTATTTTATGCTGTGATTTCTAAAAGAATAAAAGATGAGAATATAAATACATTGTTGCATCACAAGCAGTTGAGGATTCAACTGAGGATCCCAAACACAATAAACAGGAAAGAAATTCCACTAATGAACTCTTGATGAAGATCACCTGGTAATTAAATAGCCTTCCATGTCGATACCTCATGAATCTGACTGGGAAAAAATTGTGTGAAAAGCTGTCATCAGAGCAATAGATGATGTTTTTAATACCAATAAAAACAAAGAAAATCATTGGACGAGAAGGTGTGTCCAGAATTTTGATTGGTAGTGTATATATATATCAATCTTTTACAAGGTTTTGTGAGAACAAAAAGCTTGGATCCTTTACCGAACTAAATCAAAATTAAAGGAATAGTTTGGCAATATATATATATGTACCTCAGACATAGATGATCAGCCAAGATGTGTTTGGGGTCCAACTTTTGCTTCATTAGCTTAGAACTGTAGCTACAAAACTAGGGTTGAAAATAAAAAAACACTGGAAGGTGACTGAGATCTTTTCCTTAACTATGACCCCTAAAGTTCTTTTAATCCACATCCAGCTCTTTATTAAAGTCAGTAGAGTTGTGGGTATGTTTTTGGATTGTAGACAACTGCAGGTCTGGAGAGGAAAGATCTGTACATACTGATCTTAAGTTTGAGAGTAGCAAAAACCATAACATTGTCATTAAAAAATGTAAATACTGTGGTCTTAACCACATTGTAAATACTACATTTATGTTTAATGAACACACTACATAAAAAAAACCTAATGAATACTCATATAATTTCCAAAGGTCTTAATGAATTTTCTGAGACATGCAAGTCTAACAACACCACTCACTCCTAATTTCCTCCTATAAACAACATGTTGTTAATAAATAATTTACCACATGACAGGGAGATCCCAAATGACTGGGAGATACAAACACTTTAAACATCTAAACAATAACTATGATCATTTGTTGAGCAACCAGAGTTGTAAATCAGCAGAAATTAATAATGAGCATCAGTTAAGTAGCAAATGTTAACATCTTTCAAACTTCTCATAGCATAAATACAATAAATACTTTACAAAACATCTCTTATCCCACATCCAGCTATTCATTAAGGTCTTCTGAGTTATGTGGCTTTTGGTTTAGGATGCGTCATACACTAGGGTTTAAAAAAATGATTGTAGGAAGCATCAGTTGACTGTCCTTTATGTGACTGATAATAACACTGATCTCGTTGCAAAAGCAAACATAAAAAATGTAGAAAAGCAAACATCAAAAATGTTAACAATGATTAAAAGGGAAAGTTTTCATCAAATTATTCCTACAAGTAAATTACTAACTCTATTGAGCACAAGTAGGTACTTATGATAGTATGCTTTTCATGATTTAAGGTGCATGAAACAAGACAGTGCTGTAAAACATTGCTTGCCATTTGTCAAAAACCTTTTAAATGACACAGCTTTGCGATGCATTTCAGATTACATTTTTATAGGATGACAAATCCAGATATGTGTAACAGTGATACAGAATTAACATCCATCAAAAGTCCCTTTACACCATTTTGAGTCTGCTTGCTGAGCACATTATTTGGAGGGCAAAATAAGAGTGGCCCACACAGCCATTCAGGCGTACATTTAGTGTAGCGGTTTAAATGACTGTTCCACTGATTAAATGAGGGTCTAAAAAGCCCAGCATTTTGAGAATGAAGTGATTGATGAACAGCCGGATAGAGTAAAGAGCTGCAGGGCTAATTGAGTTTTCCTCACATTTCCATATAGCCAATACAAACTGGGAAGGGCAAAGACAAACAGAAGGGGCAGCCAATAATTTACTTGTTCCTTTTCAGAAATGGGTTGCAGTTTCTGACAGTTACAGATGGTTATTTAAGCTATATTTGCACCATTGCCACGCTCAATGTGCAGACCCATGAAACTTTGGAAACCATTTAATTATCAAGAACAACAACATGCTTGCTGTGCTCACTTAAACAAACATCAGCATTCATGACAAAAAGGATTTACAAAGTGCATTGAGATGCTAATATAGATTTAACATATTTTTTGTAACATTTTTCAATATTAGTAACCAATTAATTTTCTTAATTGGTTACTATAAAATAATGTTCCCTGATTAATTTAGTGCAAATATCTTTAATAGGTAGATCTGTTTCCACACACTATAGAGCCAAAACTACATGAATGCCCTTTTAATTATTACATTTCAGGCACTCTGATTGAAAACATATCATTGCTGTCTGGCCAAAATGTCCAAAATGGCTATTTTTCAGGAAACTCAAAAACTATGTATTCTAAATAAAGAAATACTGTGTCATCAAAATTAGTATAACCATTTAAAAATCTGTTTATTGGTTTATAATTACTAAATGTTACAGGTCCATGTGGAGATTGACCAATAGTATAGATTTATGAATAAAAACACCAAATACCAAAAGTGGAGTTACAAGGTTTTAGCCAGAGAGTAATGACATGTAAAATCCAACACATAAACATACAATCTCCATGGACATCCAGCACTGCCATAATGTCAAGTGCACTGTCACTGTGGTGATGGAATGGAAGTGGTTAGGCATAACAACAGCTCTGTCACAAAGCAGTAGACCATGAAAATTTAGCACATAAAATTGACTATCCTCTGCTGCATCACTACACAGTTCCAAACTGCCTCTGGACACAATGTCAGTACAAGATCAATGTGTTGGGAGCTTCATGGAATGGGATGCCATGGCCGAGTGGCTGCAAATAACCCTAAGAACTCTATAGGTATTGAAAAATGAAATGAGAATGTCAGCTCAGTCATGACCCTCAAGTATAGGTAAAAATTAACAACATGTTTCCTACAATTTGACAATTGAAAACAAATGTTTCTGGTATGACATAAACCATTCTAACATTTGGAAAATAGGTTAACATGCATGTAGTAAAATAACAAGGAATATCAACTTTCATTTTATGATACACTGTTGTAATGAGAACCGTGGAGCTGCCGCCTTTGAATGACCCAGTCAAAATTTGGGGTAACACAAGACAAACCCAAGGTCATGTTTAACATTTGATTTGTTTGTGCTTTTCTTCTTTAGATGACTGAGAGCAGAGATGCCAGACATGCTTAAATATGCGGTGCTGCAAGCAAAACTACTCTGATTGCATGATTAGCAAGAGCAGGATACCCACATACAATGCTGTATCAAATGTGAAGGAGACTCAACTCTGAGAGCTTCATTTGAATCACATGCTTACTTGACAAGTTGAGCTTTGTTCTAAGAAGACAAACTCATGGTTTCAGCATCAACTCTGTATTGCTCTCTTATCCACTTTTGCAACATTGAGTTCTCCTCTCCTGAAAACTAAGCACAAAAACACTCTTGCAGCTTCTTCAGATGGTCAGTGAACATAAAGGAATTGATTTTGCTCAAATCACTTATGCTCCCTCCCTTGTAATGGGATTCAAATAATCAAAAATGTCTGAAAGCTAAGAAAGAAGAGGAATCCTCATAACATTATTAAAAAATTCTGCCAGATTTGACTTGTTTATGCCCAATTTCCATCTCTTGAAAAACACCAGCAAGTATTTTTCACGTTAGGCTTGATGTTAAACAATTAACATTTTGTAGTATTTTGTGAACCACTTGTAGCATGTTTTTAGCCACAAATTCTTCTGTGTTTAAAAATATAAATGTCTGCCTATCATTGAAGTTGTTTTTCTGTAAATACGATGCATTTTGTCAATTCAATCCTTTTAATTCAACTTGCAGAAAATCCAGTGCAGAAAAAAATATCTGCTAAAATAGAGGATTTCAGGAAATTAGCATTAAACAAAAAATTGCTCTTAAAAGTCACCAAACAAAATGCTGCTCCTACACTAGCAAAATCGCTTAGCCATGTCATGGTTTCAATGAGCTGTGAAACAAAACAGCTGAAAGACTATTATCTGGTGCTTAACGTCAGATGACATCTCATAGATCTGCCGATTCACTGTATATTGTGAAAAGGTCTTTAATTTTTCAGCTTACATTTTAGCTTAAGTGCCCCTGCAAAATGCCTTTGCAACAGGGTGGGCTTTTTCACACTTCACAGTTCTATGAGAAGCAAGACAAGAAGCACATAGTTATCTTCTCTTGCAATGTACATGTTCATTCAAAATTATTTTGGGAAGCTTCAAGATTTTGTCTCTCATGTCTAAAAAGTCAAGAGTATTATCTTTGTAGCTGGTATGTTTTGTTTTTAAATTGCTTCTTTAACCTCGAAGCCAATCCTAACATGAAATTGGCTTCGAGGAGCATGGCATGGTACAATAGATTTCAAAAATGTGTCCATATTTAAGCTAGCTAATTTTGTTGATAAGTCTGCGATGATCAAATGTGCGGTACACTCAGAAATTTACACCAATCAATGCCCGTCATACAAATCTGCCAGGGAATTTTACATTTAGAATCTTTGGATTGGCATATGCAATTGGTTGAGTGAACACTAGTTTTGTGCTAAGCAGTTCATATACATTTATTCTAGGATAGGATCACCATAGGAGCTTGCTGGTTTTAAAATGCTCACATTTTCAGAACGTTATTTATCCAAATTGGTGACTGACACGTTGGGAATTGCTGGTGTATAGCAAGCAATGCTTCTCTTTCCAGTAGTCTCATTGATGAATCTTGGTTTAACGGATCCCAAGAGGACATTCCCTTTTGCAATGCATAGTGCATAATAAAGTTTGGTGGAGGAGGTATAAGGGTTTGGTTTAGGCTAGGCCCCTTAGTTCGAGTGAAAAAGTAATGTTAATGTTGCCAAATACTAACATATTTTAGACAATTCACTGCTTTCAACTTTGTTGCAACTGCATGCTAATGCCCATTATGTTCAATAAGCTCATTTAGTTGTGGACAGATGTCTATATACTTTGGCCATATAGTGTAGGTAAATGTTTAATGTGATTTAAGTATTTAATGAAGAAGTGACTTAGGCATTTAATAATTGCCCAGTTTGATTCTCAATAACAGCAATAATAATGTTCTTGTTCTATGAAAAAAAGGACACATGAATCTATATAAGCTATGTTCTTTCAATAATAATACCAGAGGGCTACTTACAATCATAAAGATAAGGTCATACTGTTTAAAAAAAATAGAAACGCTGTGGTCTTTCCCACATAGTAAATCTAACATTTGTCTTATGAACACACTACAAAAAATCCTCAGAGAACTGAATACTCCCTTTACAATTTCCATGCAAACCGCAGTGACCATTCCAACTTCTCAACTCAGTTTCTAAGACATGCAAGCCTAACAACACAGCACACTGCTGAATCCCTTCTCTAAACAACATGCTCTTAATTATGATTGGTTCACCACATAACAAATAAATGAATACTTAAAAGGGCAGATACAAACGTCACACAGTGTGATTATTTGTTGAGCAACCAGAGTCATAAATCAAAAGAAAGTCATCTTTTTCTAATTAAGCACAGATTTCATCAGAACAATGCACTTGTGTGTAAAGAAATCACTTCACTTGAATGAAATACATATTTTCCTTCCCAGATTGAAATAATTTAGATAAGAGGCAAATATTAACATTCTCACTCCATTCGAACCTCTGATAGAATTGGTTCTTTACCCAAAAGCTCGTCCCCTAGTCAGTGAATGGGTAGAAGGGCAGTGTCCAAATAAAAATAATAAAACATTTTACAGGACCATGGGGCTACTAACAGTTTGGTAATAAGCAACAAACATATTAAGAGCATTAGTCCCATTGAGACTTCTTCTCAGCCAACTATTTATTAACATCACGGCTTGGCAAGAGACTTAATTGAGAAGCCATTCATATTAATGAGAAAAGAACAGCATGCCAAAACAAGGCAACACTTTTATAGGTACCACCAGAGATCCCGCTGATCGGCAACATTCAGGAATGGAAGCTCTTCCATGACCCAGAGTTCATTTGAATTCCTTCACCCAGTCCTCTCTTTTCTTCGTCTTTAAAAGAGGTGCAGCATTCTGAAGCTTAATGGCTTCGGCTACCCACAGATCGACAATAAAAAGCTGTGAGGAAATACAGCGACAGAGTTTTAGCTCTCCCCCTCCATGATTTATTCTCTGATTCACTCAGTAACAGTGTCCTAGTGGGCAAGGTCTCAGGAGTTTACTACAGATTTAAGGCACATTCAAGTGTGAAGGGAAGGGAATCTCCAGTGGGGTCCCTCAGGGCCAAAGGAGGTGTTTAATGGTGCACTGCCTCTGAAACAGCCAGGCTAGTTACAGCCTCTCCACTGGAGCTTGGAGCATTTCACAGAACTACATTGTAGGCATGGCGCTGCAGACACCCCAAAGGAAAATAAATAAATAAATAAATGAATGAATAAAAAACAGAGGTGACCAGGCCATTCCCTCGGTGGGGTGTCACATACTGAACGCCGTCAATTTAGGGATCACATTCAGTTGAGTTCTAACTGTAAAGTCATTTGAGTGTGCTCACTGTAGTCTTCATTTGATTTTTTTTTATTTTAAAAATTTAAGTAGGATCATAGAGGAAACACTGTCTGCAACCTAGAGAACCACCCAATACACGCTTAGACCATTTTGTGAGGGAGATTTTGAGCTCCCAAGTGTAAATAACCTTTAGAAAATGAAAGATCCTTCACTGGAAATGCATTTGGAGGACTTTATCTATAAGAGTGTAACCTTAAGATATATCACAGCAACAGTAATTTATTAGCATCCTAGACATTTATAAGTATCCTATACAGTCAGAACAAAGCTGAAAGTATTAGTCTTCGCTGTCTAACGCAGCCACACTTGGCAGAAGACAAAAGATTCACTGAAACGGTATTGTAAGCCACAGTCACAATCTCAGCACTGTGGAACCCTCTGAGATCATCATCATTATCGAGCTTCAGGTTTCACATGTGGGCCAGGGTTTCTTCTGGAGGTCCATCAGACTTTGGGGTGTGCTGCGGCCCCTTGAATCTCTCTCCGCTCCTATTGGCTGAGAGGCTGCTGGCGTCACTCCCTCCGGTAGGATATGGCCCGTCCCACGCTGTGTGGCGCTCAGAAGAAACAAGTGCAAATTCAACAGGTTGACAGAGATACAGCTGGACACGCGTTTAGGAGACATTTGTAAAAAAGACTCGAGAACATAACAGAGAGGACAGAAAAAGTAACGGAGACTGTAAATGGAAAAAACGTTCACTACGGATGGGCAAAATACAAAGTGTTTTAAAGACCTGTAGAAGGTTTAGACTTTTCACGAGCTGTTTATTTGGCTTCTGATACTCGTTGATCTTTGATTTTTTTTCATTAATATGGGGTTAAAGGGTGTCTTTTTGGTGCACCTGCTTGTTTCTTCGCTCCGTTGTGCAGCGGGAGCAGCGCATGGTGCTGATGATGGCACTGACATGGTGACACAACACATGTACAAACTGTACGAGAAGTACAGCAGAGAAGTGCATGCACCCAAAGAGGGAAACACTGTGAGGAGTTTTAAAGCCAGGCCTGGTGAGTAGCATTCCACTTTTCATTGAACGTGCAGTATTGCATCTTGAGACTAATTCATAGGTTCACATTGATACAAACTGCAGCAACTCACATGCTATGGAGAGGTGAGACGCACGTCGAATTACTCTAAAGCTGCTGATGCTGGCCCAGTGTATGTAGAAAGATCTGCAAGATGCCAGATAGACACTGATCCAAGACCTGCTAGTACCCACACCCTATCTTGTTTGATTACATTTTGGTGTAATTGCATTTGTTGTGAAAATTACTACACACTTACTACATTAAAAATCCTCTACACGTTAATGCACAATTACTGTCATTATGCAGAAATAACACACAAAAAGAGAGAGTGAGAGGAGTATTTTAATGTGATATACCTACAAACAATGTGTCAGTTATGGCCCAATGTATTTTTTCTAATATGTCTATTACAGCTCATCAAATAAATATAAATTGTGCACTAATGAAACAAATATTTCACTGTGCATAAAGTTTATTTTTACTTTTTGAGTAAGGCTGGATATGATGTATTGCATTTCTAGGGATAAGGAGACAGACTAGACGTTAAGAATTTTCTAAAAGTGTAGACTCTATCTAACAGAAGGAGATTATTTCACATGCTGTTAGTCTGTTTTTTTGACTGCAGGCCTAATAAAGAGATCCCATTATTATGAGATTCTAAGCGTGCTCATAGGGAAACGTAAATAATCATCTCCATATGGTTCTAGTTGCTCCAGGAGTAACATATCACCTCACTTCTTTGTGCTTCCTCAGAAATGGGCAAACTGAACAAAAAGCCTGTTGTTCAAGTCTATTTTTATAATGAATATGAAACTCAGCAGTTGCTCTCCATTTCCCTACAGAAAACGTGGAGCAGAGAGTTTCGTACCAGTTGAATCTGACTTCCCTCCTGGAGTCCGAGGTGATTCTCACCACCACACTCCATTTCTTCTTTGACAAACGCCCCCGTCAGAGGTCCTGGTTCTGCAAGCGCCTCAAGAACCCCTCCTGTCGCATCCAGAACCTTCACCAGCTGCCTTCCTTTCGTCTAATATTCCGATGTCCATCCTCTGGTTCTTCTCTGGGGTCGCTGCTTGGGAACATTACCTTGTACCCACACAGAAGAGGGGTATGGCAGACCAAGGATATTTCTTACATTATTCAGGAGGCTAGATCTAGGAACCAGCATGTTATAACGCTGGAATTTGACTATGGCGAAAAGTACCAGCGGTATCAGGACCAGCTCTCAGCATCCAGCCTGCCATACATTCTGGTGTATGTTAATGACCTTGCCATATCAGAGCCTAACAGTGTGGGCATGAGTTTACAGAGGTATGACCCTTTCCCTGCAGATGAACAAACCACTCTGTCTCCAAACTCTTCACCTGATATGCGGGTCAAGCGGGACTTGTATTTTCCTGACCCCATCCAGAACAATGAACTCCCTGAAGTGGAGTATGACAGTCTCAAGCAGCACGATTTGTGGGAAAGCAATTATCAAGTGCTGAAGCCAAAGCCCTCCAAGAAAGAACGGAAGAAGAAAGTTCAAGAGCACGCCGATGGACCGAGCAAGTCTCAGGTTCTCAGCTTTGATGAGAAAACCATGAAGAAAGCGAGGAGGAGACAATGGAAGGAGCCTCGCAGCTGCTCAAGGAGGTACCTGAAGGTGGACTTTGCAGACATTGGCTGGAGCGAGTGGATCTTGTCCCCGAAATCCTTTGATGCATACTACTGCGCTGGAACGTGTGAATTCCCCATACCTAAGGTCAGAACGTCCCACAATACACTGGCCACAAGGACCTCACATATGTCAGAGGGAATAGTTCAGACATATTGAAGTATTTAAAAAGGACTTAGAAAGACCCTTGTAGCCAGGAACTCTGAACAAAGAATCCCTTCAGAGGGTATTCAGTTCCAGCATAACTGAAGCACACAAGCCTTAGGTGTAATTACATTCACATCATTTTAACCTTAATGGGTGTTTTAAAGTTTTTTGGGCACACTTTTCTCGATTGCTTCTTTTTCATTCTTGAAGTAGACCAGGAGTGCTTTAGAGTGGGGTGTGGGGGGAGTTATATGACATAATGTTCTTCAATTCTTCAAAATTGATTTTCAAAATATAAAATGGGTTTGCTTAATTTTTTTTACATTGTTGATCTGTTTTTATTTGCAGATTGTTCGCCCTTCCAACCATGCAACTATCCAGAGCATCGTGAAGACAGTTGGCATCATTCCAGGCATCCCTGAACCCTGCTGTGTACCGGAGAAAATGAACCCGCTCAGTGTCCTGTTCTTGGACGAGTCCAAAAACATTGTTCTGAAGATCTACCCCAACATGTCTGTGGAGACGTGTGCATGCCGGTAGAGCTGGTGGTCACTGAACAGTGGTTACAACATCAGAACTAAACGTGAAGAGGCATATTGTCTGTAGTTCACACATATTGGACAGTGCACACTGCAGAGTTCAGTTTTGAGGTGTTCACCTTCCGGTCTCCTAAATGAAACTTGTGTCTTGCCTTGTTTATGGTTGTTGTTGTTTTTTTGTTATCTGTGATATGTTTCATTTTGGCGAACAGTTCCTATGAGAAAACCATGTGTGTAAAATTTGTTAAAGCCATGGTTTAGATGTTCACCAAACATTGCATTGCTGCTTTTTTGTATATAAACTTTGAGCCATGATTTTAAGATGGTTCTTGGTTCAAGTGATTGTTCATTTTGGGCTATACTCAAACATTAGTACACAAGTAAAAGGTTTGTTAAATACCATGTAGGCATTAGATGATGGAAGAAGTTTTCCTGTAAATGTTTGGACTTAAAATAATAATTTCGCGCTCTTAATGCCGTAAGTTTTGAGTATGCAAAGAACTTGGTTTGAATTACTTTGAGTAGTATCAAATTCAGTACACCTTCAGCCTTCTAAACCAGCTGAGCTTTCATGTTGAGCATACATTACAAAGCACTGGCAGACCTCTAAACATTATCTGCCCATTCGGTCTCAAAACTAATAAAGTGTCTTTGAAACCAGGATTTGGTTTCATGACTGGTTAAACATTGAAAAGTAATCTACTCATATTCAAAAGTTATATTTGGAATATTTCCAAGCCATTGTGTGTCATAAGTAGACTACTCACCAAGGTCACTGATGCGCTAAATCCTCTAAGAATTTGTCTTACTTTAGAGATGTAAAACAAGCATCCACGGTGGATAATGGGAGGAATGTTTGCTATTTTATCTCTCTATTCATTTCGACATAATAGTATTTAATAAGTGAGTATAAGTATGAAATATTTGGCGTGAATGTGTCTGTATGTAAAACATATGACTTTTAATTCACTATTATATATTTTAGAGGATGTATTTTTGTACATGTGTATGTGTGTGTGTGTGGGTGTGTTAAATTATGAAATGGAATTAGCCATATGTATAGTAAAATGTAGAATAAAAATACAAGCTGTGTTACTAAAAGTCTTGTTACAAAAAGTTTTTTTACTAGTATGTTGCCCTGATATGTACCTGAGCACACAAAATACAATCCTTTTTGAAAAAGATCACTGAATAGCTCATACATTACTCACTGAAAGAAAGCACAATTCTGCAATCGCACATCAAAGGTGAGTCCTGCCTTCCCCAAGACCTTATCTGAAACCCACTTCAAGGACCAGACTCCAAGAACAGGATGTTAAGGGGTTTTGCCAGGGAATGATGTCACTCGTGGGCAGTCTTTGACTCAAGACGCAGCAACTAGAATAAATGAAAAAGATCCATCAATATGCTGAAGAGTTCTGTACTGTAAAAAGCGACAGACACTCACAACACTCATGAAATCATTATATATAACACAATGGACATTCAACATGCCTTATAAACAAAATGTAATCATAAAAATTACAGAGCAAAATAAGCAAGAAGTCTGGAAAAATAATAAAATAAAACTAAAATGTTACATAATATAAACAGATACAAAAAGCATCTTAAAATTTACTTATAGCACAAGCCACAGAATGTAAGAACACTGTCTCTACGGCTGGTAATTTCTAGAGGATTTACATTTAAGGACTTATTCTAAATGCATGAGTAAACCTCTGAACAATTACTAGCAAGTTAATTTGATTATTATCATTTACACTTAAAAATAAACCTGCCAAAAACAAAACATATTTGGAAACTTTGGAATTATACTTGAAACTATTTTTGCAAATAAGATATAAAAATGGGAAGAATCTAAGTGTAAAGTACCTCTATATCATGTAAAGGGTGTTTAGCAAGCAAAGGTCTTGATGGGAGTATATGTGTGTGTGTGTGTGTGTGTGTGTGTGTGTGTGTGTGTGTGTGTGTGTGTGTGTGTGTGTGTGTGTGTGTG
>JBBKCR010000141.1:12960391-12974219 GCA_037577295.1 Ladigesia roloffi | reverse complement strand
GTATGTGTGTGTGTGTATGTGTGTAATGCATGTATGCATATATGTATACACAAACATCACGTAACAGGGATGAATCACAAGAAGAACTTACCCTAAACACATAGGATTTCTCTCTTTTGTCAAACGACTTCAGGGCAATGAAAGCTATAGTGTCATAGAATGTATTTTGGAGAAGGCACGGTCCGAAAGACGCTCCAGCCGGGATGTCCTGCGTGACTTGGACGCTGGTGAAGAGGTCAGTGGAATGATGGTGATGGAGAAATTTACTGTCGTTTGTCCACAGAGAGCGCGACGTGAAGGTGTGCTCCATGACCAAGTACTGAGAAGTAAAAGTCATTGATTAAGCATTGCATGACACATTATTTTAACATAAGTAATACAACTTAATTAATACCCTCGCAAAAATAATAATTGATATTAACTACGCTCAAACATGCTTCATAACAGCTGTTGAATTTCCTTCTGTTTGTTTTTTCCTGAACCTCTGAATGCAGATGGACGCGTAATTGCACCCTTAAGCCTGTTTCATATTTCTAATAAATCCAGAAGTACATTTAGCTCATGCAGCAAATCATCAACATTGTGCGTGAATCCACTTACAGGTCGATACGTTCTCCAAACCGGTGGTGTGTGTGAGAGAGTGTGTGAGTGGCCTCTGATGTGCTCCAGTCCCCGAGTCCTCGCTGAGACTGAACGCAGCGGCGTGTGTGCTGCGTGTGTGTGTGTCTGTGCCGTGTGCTGCTGCTCGCAGCTTCTGCTGCTCTTCTCCTCTCATCTGTGTCTCTGCAGCTTTTCAGGCGGACTAATTAGAAAAGGGGGCGGTCAGGGCTGACCAGTCAAATCACAAATAAACAGCTTCTCCAAAGACAATGAAATGTTTCAGCTCAAATACTGCTGTACTTAAACACCAGGATTTCTTCAAATGACTTTCAATCTGACTCTCATCTAATCCAACCCTATAGAAAATAGTGTGTGGTGCAAATAGCCTGCGATGATTATCTACGTTTTTTAACAGTTATTGCTGTTATTGTTGTTATTATTAGGCTATCAGAGTCGTGAAATTATTATTATTTAAGTAAAAAATACTTTGTGTAGATGAAAAATGGCTTATGATCCGAAAAAAAGGTGACTCGATTTTAATGCAGTGTCTGCTCTTGTGTTATTACATATGATTGTGACTATGATTATGATGATGAGTATTATCATTATTCTAAATAGTAATACAGGAGCAGACACTGCATTAAAATAGAGCCATGTTTGTCGGACCATAAGCCATTTTTCATCTACACAAATTAATTTTTACTTAAACAATAATATTTTCATGACTCTGGTAATAATAATAATAGAAATTGCGGATTATAGTTTGCATTGTGTGTTTGTGGGCGTGTTAGGATGGTGAAAAATTACAGAATCAATACAGTTCACTCTGTATTAAAGGTCTACAGACCTCTCTACATTAAATGTTATTCTTTACTCTCATCCACATGGTGTATGTTATTTCTTGTTCTTATTTTAACGATGAAACACGTGCTCTTCCGTTCAGACATTCTGATGAAAATCATTCGCCTGAAGGAGGTCAGGAGACCACTTTCTCCCGGAAAAGGGAGGTCTCGGCATTATCTTGCCTCTGCACCGTCTGGTGTCCAGTGGCTGTCGCGTTGTTTGTTTCCCACTCGATTTCCGTCTAACCCCCTTCCTCCTCCTCCTCATTCATTTGCTGATTCGCTACATGGACAAAAGTATTGGGACGCCTGACCACATTATCTTTAATGACACTGCAAATACATAGATTTTAATATGGAGTTGGTTCCCCCTTTGCTGCTTTAACAGCTTCAACACTTCTTGGAAGGCTGTATATATGGGAATGTGTGCCCCTTCATTTTGTAGTGCATTTATTAGATACGTTTGAACGATCTGTCCCAGTTCATCCCAAAGGTGTCGTATGGGGTTGAGGTCAGGACTAGTTCTTCCGCGTCGAACTCATCCAACCACGTCTTTATATACCTAGCTTTGTGCACTTTGAGAACAGTCATACTGAAATAGAAAATGTTCTTCCCCAAACTTTGCCAACAATTTCGAAAGCATGGCGTTGTCCAAAACGTCTTGATATGCTGAAACTTTAAGTTTGGCCTTCACTGGAAGTAAGGGGCCTTGCGCACAGGTGTGTCCCAGTACTTTTGTTCACATACTGTATTTGTTGATTAATTCTCACGCTCGGCTTGTGGGTACGGTTTGGATGCTTCTAACCAATCAAAGTGCAGTAAATCATACGCTTACCATCCAATCAGAACGCAGAAGGCGGGATCTGCCGGAATTCAGGTGTGTTTTGGAGAGGAGGGGTCTTTCATCATGTTTTGGAATCGGACTCTCGCATGAATCTGGCGTTTAAAATCGTGACAAAACCAATAAGTGTCACGTCGTAGAACACGCGTGCTGGGAGAAAATTCTGCATGCTCTGGAGGATTATGTGAAACCTCATTTTTTGCCATTTCTTTTTTAGTGGAGTGAGAAAGTGTGTGGGAAAGATGGCGCGACCTCCGGTTAACTTTGGTGGAGCGGTGGTTCTGCTGGCCTTGCTGGTGCTCAGTCTTCCTAACTGCAAAGCCCAGTCTTATGATAAACAGGAGGAGAGGTCCTGTCAGGGTGCCTTCGACCTGTACTTTGTCCTCGACAAGTAAGTGGACCTGCTATTCAGAGCATCTCAGGTCTTTCCTCATGCGGTGCGCACAGACCAAATAAAACCTTTAATTCCACACTTTCATGATCCTTTATGTCACTGAAATAATAAAACAGCGTCAGTTTGACAAAGAAGGGCAACATAGATTTGTTTATCTGCAGAAACAGCTGTTGGTCCCAGTCAAGAATTGGTTCCTATTGAATTAGGCTGAATGATTTGAGGTATTCCAGTCATGCAGCCATGAAAAATAGCAGTCCTGATAGAGAATGTGTTATCCCAACTGGGGATATCTCGTTGGAGAAACATGCAGGATATGAAGGGTAAAACGCAATAGTGCTAAAATAGGTTTTCTTAGTGCATGGGAAATCTAGTAGGACAGGAGCTCCAAAAGTGGAAAAGGGTGGATATGAGATTCTTTATTATGCTCCCGGTATTCTTTTTCCTGGACTGAGATCTGAGCAGTTTGTACCAGGGCAGAGAGCCTAACACAGTCGGGGTTGCCTCATCGCCCTGAACAGTGACTATGAGTATAAGATCATGTTCACTTGTTGTTAGAGGTATGATATAAGAAAAGTGTCAATTATTTATGCTTTAGGCTAGAAAACATAAGGCACAAGCCAGAGCAGGGATCATCCTACACACAATCATATATTAGTGGTAAATCCTCATATTATATATATATATCACAGAGAAACTCATTATTATAAAAACAGTACCATGTCATTGTGTTATTTTTTTGTATCCCCCAGCTGAACCTACAGCAGATTTCTGTCAAACATTTAGTGTTTTTCAAGTGGGCAGTTCTTGATCATCGGATTTGGAGCACCTGGCAGGTGTGAATAGCCAAACACGCTTGAACATGCTTTACGCTTACATTTCCCTTCGTGGCAACACTGAACATGACTTTCTGCTGGTTTCAGGTGTTTAAAGCATACCTGGACACTGGTCCAGTGGGTTATTTCTTAAATACTTTAATCAGACTTTCTAGATTCCAGAGTAGTGAACCCATGCATTTTGGCATAAACATCTTTATATATATATATACATTTAAATCCAGTATTTCCACATTAAACTGTGTACATATTATATTTTACACTTATTTTTGCCTGTGAAACCATTGTGGGCTTCTTAAACTTGTGAACTAATGTGCAAAAGTGAAATTGAAGAGTAAAACATAAAGTTATTGATAACAAATTTTATAAGGCTACAAATGACAGTAAGTGTTTCATTGCTGTTTTGTAAAATACAAAAGGATTGTATTTATTGTGTTTTTACAAATTGTGCATCACAGACTAGAGATATAACAAGATGAGCCATTTTGCTGAATACTGACTCATATGATGGTGCTCTTTAAAAATACTCCACTTTACATAAACAATTCATTTATGCTCAAAACATCTATGTTCTGAAATGCCTTTCTGAATAAAATCACATCTGAAAAACTTAATTTGACGTGCAAATGTTTAATGCAATTTTTGTTCTTTTAATTTATTTATAAAATACTTAAAAAACTACTGAAAAAAACAATGCCACCTTTTTGATTACAGTGACTATCATATCAGTTAACACAGCTAAGAGTGGTGTCATACATAAAGGCTTTTCAAGTGCTTTACATAATTGAAAGAAACATAAAAACAGCATACAGACAATAAGAAGTTAAATAAAACCATATTAAACCATATACAACCAAATTAAGGTGTACTTCAGACCTGTTTTCTTGTGGTGTCGAGCTGCATAAAATTACATAAAACATGAGTTATAGAGTATATATTATAATATGACAATGATGTTAGCTGCATGCGCCGATCAGCCAAACTTTAAAGATCAGACAATAAGAAGTAAATAAAATGCATTGTCTCGTTAGAGTGTCAGTTGTTGGATTATATTATTCTTGAAGTTGATGTGTTGATAACTGGGAAAAGTTGGAAGGGTCTGAGTGACTTAAACAAAGGCCAAATGTTGATAACACTTTATAACATCTCAAAAATGGCAGATCTTGTAGGAAGTTACCAGTATAATGTTTAGTACCGACCAAGACCAGTAAAATAAAGACAACTTGTGAACCAGAATTAAGATCTTGGGCAACCAAAGCTCATTGATGCATCACAAGTCCAATCACACAGAAGACCTAGCATGGGACAAATTGCTGAAATCACTGTACACCATTCCGTCATAGCGAGAATGTACTATTTCAGCTGTCAATCAGATATTAGGCAGGTGGTTTTAATGTAATGGTCGATTGTTTCACATGTTTGTTTTCTGTTCAAATTAATTACAGTTCAGTCTAACTGGTAAATTCTTCAGTATGATCAGTTTTTCACTGATTACGCATGTTCATTGTGTCATATATGAGGCTTTAAAATTTGCAGATGTTGATGTAGATGCCAGCTCTACTTTGGATCCCAACCTGTTAGACTTGGCCCATGCCATCTGTTCCAATTCAGATGACTGGCTCCAGCAGGAGAGGGTCTTTCTCCTTGTTAGCAGCAGACAATCATCTGGCACAAAGGCAATTAGCCCTTGTTGGGAGTGCTTTGGGGCCTGTAATTAATTTGTGAGCTGTGCTCATTTTACAGGGTGGTCCAGGACTTTCTTTGGTTGGATCATTCAAGAAAAATATAACAATCGATGATGTAACTTGGTGCAAGGAATGAGGATTGTTCAGATTGTTTGGGTTTTTTTTCCAGTGAAAAGTGAAAGTCTTTCGTTTCCTTTATTTCACTGTAGATCCGGAAGTGTCAAACACCACTGGACTGAGATCTACTCTTTTGTCGAACATCTAGCTGAGAAATTCATCAGGTAGTTTCAGCTTTGTTCATCAATTCATCAGGTAGTTTCAGGTTTGTTCATCAATATCCCTTTTTAATGTCATTAATTACACTCTCTCACAATTATTATTGTTACAGCCCAATGCTAAGGATGTCGTTCATTGTCTTCTCCACAAATGGAAACACCATCATGCCTCTAACTGACAAAAGGTATGATACAGGATGTACACTTTAAGTATCTGTCTAGGTACCCCTAGTAGTATTTGTCTAGATCACCATTTCAGCTTAAAAATGATAGGCTTACAGTTTTAAATGGAATTCTCATGCATAGGAATGAAATTACTAATGGCCTAAACAAACTGAGAAGAGAAATACCGGGAGGCGACACATGCATGCAACTTGGATTGGAGAAGGTATGCAGTCATGATTGTTTGTGCCTTCAGTCTTTAATTTTTACTTTACGATACTAAAATGTGGAATTAAATGATGCTTTGCAATTGCAGGCAAACGAGCAAATATATCATGGAAATTATGGTGGGTATCACATCGAATAAAGGTGAATTGCATTTTACGCAATAAAATGCAATTTCAAGAAAAATGAAGCATGTGTTGCCTTTGCAGGGACAGCCAGTGTTATCATTGCTTTGACGGATGGAGAATTAAATACACAACAGTTCATCAAAGCCCAGCAAGAGGCAAGTGAATAGGCTAGTGGTGCCATGTTGTGTGTAACTATTAACTTTTTCTAATATTGGGGTTGATTATGGGCTGTTATCTGTGTGCAGGCACAGAGGGCCAGGTCTCTGGGTGCCATAGTATATTGTGTGGGAGTGAAAGACTTCAATGAGACACAGGTGCAAAATATACCACCATTCCATTATAAAACAGCAATTGAATTAAAGTAATTGTTTAATATACAACTGTATATGCTTCATATTCAATACTTGTGTGAGGCTTATAATAATGCTAATATTCTGTTCACTAGCTGGCCACCATCGCTGATACTATTGAGCATGTGTTTCCTGTTGTGGGAGGCTTCTATGCCCTGAGGGGAATGATAGATTCTGTAAGTTTTTCCTTCATGGTTTCTGATGTAATCTTCATATCTCTGATTTTTTTTTGCCCAGTAGAATAGAGTACATTTTTTTTTGTTTGTGTTTGTTTATTTTCTTTAGATCATCAAAAAGTCATGCATTGAAATTTTAGCAGCTGAGCCCTCAAGTGTGTGTGCTGGAGGTAAGTTCTTCTAAAATTGTGGCTTTGAATAATCGTAAAATGCTTGAAATGTTTGTAAACTTTCAGTTACTCCATTACTGACAATCACAGTCTGGACAGATTAAGATTGGGAGCTGAGAATGTAGTAAATCAGTGTGTTTCCGTGCTAATTGACTGGCTGCTGTGGTGTATTAAGCCCAGTGAGGAGCACTCATCAGGAAATGAAAATTGATCATGTCTGGGCAGGGCTAATCTGCTCGGCCCCGTTGCCACAGTGACTGCGCTGTAAGTGCACTCTCGTGCAGTAAGTGCATGCTAATAAGGTCATGTCAAGCCTCATTCATCCTCCGCGCTCCACACACCAGCGCTCAGTGTGGCAGGCCTGTCCACTGAGCAGCAGTCAATTAAACAAATGGGCATTTCACTGTTAAAGGCCAGGCTGCATCGGGGGCTACTCGGCAGCGAATGGCCTTGTAACAGATCGGATCTGGCAAACTAGGCCAAGAAGAACCAGCCAGGCAAAAAACATAGCTCTCTTATACCACTTTATCATTCCTAACAATAAGTTCTCTGTCACTTTGTGAAACATCAATTCTGCTGCTAAGTGGAAACAGTGCGGGTTCTGTTACTGCCATGAAATGACAACCGAACCAAAAATGTATCTTCTCTTCACATTATTTCAGTGGAGCCATCAGTGAGTGAGTCGAAATATCAGTAAATGAGTGTTTAATCGTTCCAATTATATTATCTTAATCATACAAGATTATCTTATTAGAGTCAGAGAGCTTGTTGTTTCAGGTTTTTTTTCCCCTTTCCTTAACCATCAGACCTTAACAAATCCGGATTGTGCGTTGATGACCCCAGACCAGTCAAATTTACATAGATGATTAATGAAATTAATCTTTTATGGAAATACTGTATGATAATGAACCTCATAATTAGTGGAACATATTGGGCGTTAATTAAAGCAATGTTCCGTGGAATTCTTTGTGGAAACAAAAATCGGCCTCAGGCTAGTATTACTGCAGGGCTGCACATTAAATGTGGCACTGAACAGATACCATGACGTAGAATTAAATGGTGATTCAGACAAAGAAGCTTGTGCTGATATTTCATTCGTCGCTGAACCGTTGTGCATTGAGAGGTTTCTCCGAGGTAATTTTTACAATGGCCTCAGTGTTGTTCAGTTTGGACGCAGTGTCAGGGCTGTGCGTCTTGAGGATCAGGCTGATGTGAAGTGACCAGGCCACGCTGCCTGCAAACAGGCCATCTCTGTCCGCACTGAGAGAGGAGTCTACTATCTGACGTGACAGCGATCGTTGCGTTGATTAATGCTCATGTTCCCAGTGCAGCCCCTGTCCAGATCCCCTCCCCCAACCATGCTCTGGCAGTGATTGAAAAGTCCATGCTTGGACGTGGCACCTCTTCCCTAACTGGCCCGTCAAACTCTCAGGTGTGGATGGAGATCGTCAGCTCGGCATGGAGTGGACGGCGTGGGCCGACAGCGTACCAGCCCCTGCCCACCATCTTGCTGCCAGCACTGCCCACCGCCCCCCCATAGCTGACCTTTCGCCCCCCCCGCAACGCCCTGTCACAACCCAACACGCATGTCTGACGGTAACACGGGAAGAAAAGGACGTGCTTGGCGCACACCCCCCTTCCGAAATTAAAAGGAATTAATGATTTCAGCCATGCAGACGTCACATTAGGCTGGCTAGGCTGGCTTGGCTGGCGGACAGACGAGAGGCATTTGCATGCCGGGTGGGGTTAATTAGGAAGGTACTGACAGGTTGATTTGGTTGGGAGAGGGTGGAATATATGTAGATGTACATGAGATACCTTTACTAATGTAGAGACAAAAATATGACAGCAGATCAGAAAGCTTTTCATCCTACAACATCACCTCCATCATACGATCCAGTTGTACTAACTACCGAATTGTTTCAGATCGTAAATACTTTTTTGGTTTTGCTTTACAAGCCATATTATGTGAGCCCTTTAGAATGACTGGAGGAATTCAAATGTTCAATATGAGGAGCTCATTCATTTATTAGTTCGAATCCAGCTGTAGTTGGAAGTGCAAATGTGTCAGCACAAATATTAACACATTTATACATGTGCTAAATGAAAGTTCAGAATAGATATAATTGTTTATACCATAGCAGAAATGCATCAGTTGTCGTTTTTAGTACAGATGATGATATTTAATGTGATACAAGAGGAGAGAAAATGACAGCTAACATAGGGTTATTTCTTAGAGCGCTGGTATTCATTTGACCTTTACATTCCACAGTGTTTCCCTGATGGCACATTGCATGCAGAAGGTTTTTACGCAGTGAACTTTTTACAGTCGAGTGTTAAAGGCGTCAAGACTTCACGCCGATTCAGACAGAAAAATCCCTTGAAAAGCATATACAGCAAAGAATCTACTCTAAAAGGTTCTACTTTTACATTTTTTTACTTCCTCCCATGCACATGCATGCATGCCCCCAGTGCCATAAGCAAGGTCACGTTCACTCTCTGTCCTCTGACACCCACTCAGACAGGTTTTAAGCGAGCGTGTTTTTCTCCCTAACATATGCTCCTTAGCAGCCGTCAGTAGGTCTCCAACACTGCCTGAGGAAGCACAAAGGTCAGCCAGTCAGCTTTGCCAACCGCCAGCACAGCCAGCCCCCAGCCAAAGGACTCCCAGAGATTTGAGAACCGCATCACTTTTATTATTAGCACCACTGAAGCATATGCTGTTTTTTTTTCCTCTGGTTGAATTGAGTGTTCCTGAAAGGTTAGGGATGGAACAGAGAAGCATGGTTACCAGCCCTCTGGCCAAACACACTTTTGCATTTCACAGTGCATGGTTCTTTCTAAAAGGTCTACACACACGAAAGATCTGCAAGAGAACTGGCTGTGGAATTTTACTGTAAACATACATGTAAAATATTGGTATCGAAAAGTCTTTTTTGTACATTCAATATTTACATTTTTTCGCATAAGAAATCAAATGATTGTGGGAATGTGTTTTTACAGGAGAGCGACATTTAAAAATGTTTATTTACAATGATTCCGGTGTGCATTTCTCCCAGATTCCTTCCAAGTGGTTGTGAAAGGAAATGGATTTTTGTATGCCAGAAACATCAATCAGGTCTTGTGCAGCTTCAAAGTCAATGACACTGTGACCGTGAGTAAGTAACCGTGAGTTTATCACTGATCATATTCTTTGAGTGGTACCTATGATATCACACAGTAATTACAGCAATACAGCTACAGATAAATACAGATACAGTAAATGCACAACCTACAGTACTGTGCAGAAGTCTTAGGCACCAGCAAAAATAAGATTAAAACCGTTTAACAGGGAGGTTTTTTCTCACATTAATATGACTAAATATATAAATAATCAGTCAATAGGGATTTTATGTACACTTTATAAAAGTTTTTTTTCCTGTGGAAGACCAGTATTACTCATAATTGCTAGAAGAAACCTGGTTTGAGTGAATCTGTTTCTCATTAAATCAAATCAGGAGCTGCTGATGGAATTTCACAAATTCAAACAATGGCTGGAGAATCCTGGGACCGAACTTGGGTTCTACTCACCAGCACACAAACTATAAACTACTGATTTTAACAAACAAAATAAAGCTCTTTTTACTGCTTTCTTGGTTGTTTGCATTCATTCATTTTTAAACTTTATCAGCATAAAACATGAAAAATGGGAAAATGGTGCATAGGTGCCTAAGACATTTGCACTGTTCTATGTGAGTACATTTCATGTCAGAGCAACTGAAATGTACTGTGTTTGTTTTCCTTCACAGATGAGAGACCTGAAAACATTGAAGACACACTCCTGCTTTGCCCAGCACCAGTGATACATGAAGTCGGAAAGTAAGTGTTCATGCCGGTCGTTACCCTGGGTGTTCTAACGCATCACAAATTTCTACCCTTGAAAAATTAGGGTCAATGTCATTTGAAATTCCTTTCATCAGTCAACCTTTATGCCTCCTAACATTGTAAGACACCAAGCATGTTGTGAAGAAAGCTAGGCAAGCATTTAACCAGTGTCTCTGAGAGATTAGGCACTACAGGCTCATCTCGAGTGAGAAGACGTGAGTTTGTGTGTCTGGGCCTAGGGCTGCTTGTACCCCGAGTGAAACATGGAGCCCCCATATCCACGTGAGACAGAGCTAGACCCTAAAGAGTGGCTTCAGCTCCCTGTTAGCATTCTGCTCTCACAGCAAATGAGCTGCGAGCAGCCGCCTGCTGTGCTGCAAGCTCTCTGCATAATGACGAGGGCCGCCGGCTCTAGACACCTTGAGGAATTCATGTCTTGTTGTTGTCAAGAAGATTTCCTCAGACTATCTGAGCCTTTCTTGTCTCCCAGTGAAGGAGAGCCGTGTTGGTCCCGAAGCTAGAGGAGATGTTTTTCTACACAACTTGACACTTCATCTGTGTACATGTATATCTGTAGGATGCTGCACTGTAGTCTTTCTTAAATCCGGGTGAAATTTTCCTCACTTGGGCAAAGTGAACATTAATAGACTTACATAAAGGCATGAAACAGCATCCATCACTAGAAATAACGAAGTATAAAGCTGATTTATTCTTTGTTCCCTTTTTACTGATTTGAATAGGTATACGGGTTAAATATGAATGAAAAATATATTGCAAAACTTGGTATGTTTATTTATGTAGCACCACTTTACAAATGAGCAAGCACAGAAAAGGTGGTATTACAGGATTGAAATGAGCTAACAGTGTGGATAACAACAGCACATATATTGCTAGACAGCACATGTGTTTATGTAATATATTTTATTCATGTGCAACCAGTCTAAACATTTGAATTCAAAGCACTGTTTTTTTTCACCACAGTTTAATAGTATGCTTGATTTCTGAGTTAAAATGGGATCATGGCAATTGCCATTGATAATGACACATATATCCTCTTCCTTCCAGCTTTGTCAGATACTGACACAGGTATTGACACAACTGCACAAGGCAAATGTGTCAATATGTCATTTTAAATATGCTGAATGAAGAATGTCACTTTTATTCATTTGGATTTGCGGATGGCCATATGAGAGATGCGTGTGAGTGTTTTGTCATGTTTGAGGGGTGAGAGATGATGATTTAGGGCACAGACTGACTGTCACCCCCCCCCCCCACCCCCGCCCTCACTTCAGTGGTAGCCGTGTCTTATGAGATGAAGTTGTCAGTGCTGTCACCCAAACGCGTGGTGACTGAGAGGCTCTCTGAAGACATGCTTAGAAAGGGCCAGCCGCTGCCTGATTGATGGAGGATGAGATGGCTCTGTCACCGGACCACCGTCCTGCTGCTCCCCTCCCCCCGCCAAGGGGCTCAGGGAAGGGTGTTCAGGCCTTCCACGGATGAAGGAAGAGAGTGCGATAGAGGTCAGGAGCAAGACCCCTACAGTGTCTTATTGACAGCTATGGTCCCTTATTCTTCTTGCCTATGAAATAGGGATAGCCCCAGAAAGGAAAGCTGTGGATTTCCCTACCAGGCTAGAACTTTCTTTATTGCCCATGGAGGAGCCAAACATGGAAGCATCCTTCGTGTTGGGGGAGATTCCATTTTTGAGAGAGCTGTCATAAGCAGAGGCTTGAATGGACAGTGACAGCTTTGACGTGCACAAGAGTGGGCTGTTATTGTCTAACTTCTGATTGTCTCACAAACATTCATCTTCCTCTAAATGCAAATCTTGTTGTCCTATACTTAGAGGTTTCTGTTCTCATAAGCAATAGTTTTCAAATATTTGCTGTTAATTATGTCTTTAACGAAACTTAAAATACAAAACTGGAGAAATTCTAGTGCTAAATATACAATTAAAAGTATCTAAAATTTCCATCTGTACCACATTTGTAAGCCCAGGATGAGATATATTATGATTTACATTAGATGAAAAAGTCTTGCTGTGCTGTCCTGTTCTGCATGTAAAGTGTTGGTTGTTGGGTGACATTGAAATAAAAGGCAATGTTGGACAATCAGATTCAAACCAGTTGATGCATTATTAAAATGAATATTGAATGCATTATAATACATAATGACATAATTAATAATATAATAACAGTTAAATATTTAAATGATACAATGAATTAAATGACCAGTTATCAGCATTATGAGAAAATTTTGAAAGATAATAACATTTAAATCACAAAATAGATTTCAAGCTTGGGATGTGCAAAGTCCATAAGCTTTGAATTCATCATTCCCAAATTACCTCCCACACATTCTCTATACAGCTCTATTCAGAACCCTTTGGCTTTTTGCTCTGTATTCACATTTGGTGAATAAAGCTGAAGCTGGCCCAGATGCAGTCATTTATCTTACATAAAGAGTCAGACGAACTTTATGGACGTGCCCCTGCACTTCTTGTTGTGCAAATGTCTGCCAGTCTGTTTAAAGATTCCCTTAAGTAGGAACAAAGCAACGAGGAACAGGAGGAAAAGCTGTGGCTTCCCCTTTATCCCGTTTCCTGTTTTCTTGTCACTGACACTCGTCTCATCCTGCTTCCAGGCTCCTGCTTTTTGCTCCTGATTAAGTTTTGCACACTGGCTTTTGAATTATTTATGAAATATTCTCAAAATGTAAAGGGTACCTGATGCTTTGTAATGTGAATAAACGATAGTTTGAAATTTTACACTGGCAATATTTAACGAGTCGTCATACTATTTTGTTAATGTGTTTATGCTTTTTACTAAAAATGCAGTGTTTGAAGTGGAACTGGGCAGAAGCAGGTTTAAAGTATTTTTGAAAGTTGAATTTGCTTTGCAGTGTTTTAAAAGTGTCTGAGCTGGATACAACTAGTTAAATTGCTAATTCTTTCTAAGTCTGCTGATTCTTTTCTGATGATTCCTCACTTTGTTAGTGATAAGCCATAATCAGTTCACAAATTTTTAGGATCTTTAGTAGTTAGTTTTGCTGTTTCGTAGTTTTATTATAGTTTTACGAGTTTTATTATCCAAAAAATAAAGGAATAAACAATAGAAATCAAACTCCCAATTGGCACATCTATGGCATTATACGTGTGTTTTTGTGTGTGTGTGTGTGTGTGTATGTGTGTAGAATCTGAAACCTGCATGTGTGTGTGTGTATGTGTGTGTGTGTGTGTGTGTGTGTGTGTGTGTGTGTGTGTGTGTGTGTGTGTGTGTGTGTG
>JBBKCR010000141.1:12946315-12960291 GCA_037577295.1 Ladigesia roloffi | reverse complement strand
TGTGTGTGTGTGTGTGTGTGTGTGTGTGTGTGTGTGTGTGTGTGTGTGTGTAAAATCTAAATCAGTACTCCAGACGGATTCAGACAAGTCGTTATCTGTCTAATTCCCTTCCTTTAAATTCTCCCAGCATTTGGATGGTGGGAACTGATAGGCAGCTGAGGAGAGTTCAGTGGAAGTAATTGACGCAGCTCTTGGAAAATAATTGTTCACCAAATAACTTTGAACTCACACTTTTATCCCGCTCCTAATTCCACTCTGCCCATTCCAAGGTTTGTTGAGTGAGAGCTGAGCTGAGCTACATGGCTTGGAATAATAACTTGATTACAAGCTCCAACAGGCCAGCAGAGGAATGTTCTGAGTCTTTTCTGGCTGTGGCTTTTCCTCAAGGCGTGATTGGATCTGTGTTTGTGCTCTGATGCAGGGTGATATATCTCCAGGTTAGCATGAATGAGGGCTTGTCCTACATCACTAGTTCAGTGCACATCACCACCACAGAATGTGTAAGTGCATCCAGTTTGTTAAACACAGATGTTTCTCCCTCTGCTTCTGTGCTACTGCTTTTAACAGAGAAAGATTATAATCTAGGAAAGCACTTTTATGCCTCTCCTGTTTCCTTCTTGTCTGCTTCTCTCTTTTTCTTTCATCCTCTTTCCTTTTTCCTTTAGTGAGGTCTCCTCTGCTTTCTTTCATCAGAGGAGGCGTTTTTTTGTCACGTAAGTTTACATTCTCTCTAAGCCAAGGGTATTATGATACATGATACATGTAGTGAAGCCCCTCCTGGTTGCATGTTTCCTGCTTATTTACTGTGTGCTATGGTGGCACTGCTGGTGTTTACATATAAATGTAATGTGTGTCTCTTTATCTGAGCACAGTTTGATGGCACCATCGTCTTCCTGGCCTTGCTAGTGATCTTCCTGCTGGTGGGTTTGCTGCTGCTGTGGTGGTTCTGGCCTCTGTGCTGCACAGTGGTAAGTCTTGATGCTAATCAATCTCACAGCGTGCAACATCACAGCAGTGTCTTACTGAAATTCACGGAACCGGTCAAGAGCTGTGGTGAAAAAGTATAAATAAATAAATAAATAAATAAATAAATAAATAAATAAATAAATAAATAAATAAACAAACAAACACATGTATAAACACTTTTTTCACCACAGCTCTTGACAGGTCTCTTTCCAGAAGAATAGATGCATTAGTTAAGAAGAGGCATTGTTTGCGTGCTGCATCATTAAATTTTAATCAAATACAAATACGAATAATTTTCCCTTTTAAAGAATACACGTACAAATAGCAGCCACTCTGCACACCCCTAATATATACAAATATAAAAATGCAACAATATACTTTTTTAGGTGTTCAGGTTAATACTATGATGCATTTTATGTTTTATAAAATTAATTTTTTTGGTCACAAATAGGTCATCAAAGAGCCACCTCCACCTCCTCCGCCAGAGCCTGTGAGTTCAGTCTTTACTCTTAAATCTCATATATATGTCTTGTTTGTTATACATTTTGTGCTTATTTTGATGTCGAAACAAGGACCAAAACAAGATGGATCTTTCTTATGCAAACGGAAATGATAAACATTGCTTTACATGTGTTTTTAAAAAAGAAATGTGATGTTGAAATTTTCAAATCCATATTAAAACTTTTAACAGAATTTTTGATGTGCTAAAAGGGCAAAATAGTGTAATTATCTTACTCTTGTTGGGAATAATGAGACTTGGCCAAGACCTGATTCACAGTTTAGAAATTAACATTAACGGTGTCTTCACCATTCAACCAGAGGGGGAAGTGTCTCCTTCACATTTATAATTAGTTCACCAAAATTGTTGAATCATGAATCTACTCCACTAAACCGATGCTGGAAATCCGAGCAGCCTGTCTGTGCATTGACGTGTCACAAACTGATTTCCATTGGTGTGTGTTCTTCTATCGATTAAGTGGAGTGGATTATTTTAGGAAAGATTCAAGATTTAACAGGGCTTTCCAAACACCCCCACCCCCTAAAAGGACAGGATTTGCATGCACACAGCAAATCTACCACCACCCAGACCCCGCCCCCACACGCACAAACCCTGCCCCTACACACAAATCCAACCCCCACGCGTCCCCCTCACATGAAAAAGGCTTTCGATGCCCCTGTAATTAACAATAATAAATCCGTGAAATTAATATATTTAAAAATTGTTAAAGTTAATGTTAATGTAAGATTTTAAACTTGATAACTGTACAACAAGTGTGTGGAGATCTATTAGCTTACACAATCATGACACTATTAGTGTCAGTGGCACTTTTGGAGCCACAGTGCAAGTAAGCAAGTGTGAGGAGAGAATGTAGTGCAGTGCTGCGCCCGAGCATGGCCGACAGGCTAACGGCACACGCATGCACATACGCGCCATGCAGCCGTGTGTGCAGAAAAGCCTTCTTGTGCTGGCTTTGTCTGCAGAGGTCAAAGGCGAGGCCGATGTAAAATAAAAGAGCTTTGTGGAAATGGCCATAGAGTGCACATCTGCGCCACTTACACTGACTCCCCAAACAAGGAGCTCTGTCTCCATAGCTTAACTGGCTGGAAGTTCTCCTTTGATTCGCAATCATAATAAGGATGCTCTTTTTGTCTCTGCCATTATTTAGATGCGTCTTTGTGTTTGTCTTGTTTGCGTGGCAGTGTCCCAACAGTAAATCTAAAACAGAGCATTTGAAAAGAAAAGACAATGATTGAGTGTTACAGTTAGGCGTGTCAGTTGCTGTGTGGATATATGATTTATACTTTGACAAGAGAATCTAAACTATTTGTGTGTGCACATGTGTGTTTGTGCAGGAGTCTGATGATGAGGATGGCATGCCCAAGAAGAAATGGCCTACAGTGGATGCCTCATACTATGGTGGCAGAGGGGTTGGGGGCATTAAAAGAATGGAGGTAGTTTTTTTCTCTTTTATTTAATTGCTTGTCTTTTTTTGTCTTGTCTGAAAGCAGAAATCCCATTGGTTCAAAAGCTGGTTACATTGCAGGATCCATTATACATCTGATATGTTGCGCTGTATTGCCCGGTCATATTACCAGTCTACATTAAGTTTAACACAGTTTAACTTAGGTTAACAGAGGCTACAGGGTTATAAAGGCCAAATGTGACAACTGATGTCATGAGCCCTGTGGCTATAGGAGCATATAATGTGACTTGAAATTCTCCCAGTGTGCCTTTTGCCAGTGTCAAAAACGTTGCTACTCAAAGATTAAGGTTTTACTGTATGAACTGACATAATTAGAAACCTCTTATTTACTGATCATTGTTTAAAATAGATGCAAATGTACCATTACTGGTCAATGTTTCTGAGACCTAATTATTACCATAGTTCACAATCTTAGCTTTACTTTATATTTAATGAACATTTCATGACAAATGGACCTGTTTCATTATCATTACATGCTTATTTTTGGTTGTGAAATTTTGCTGGTGTTGTGTAGGTGCGCTGGGGGGATAAAGGCTCCACGGAGGAAGGGGCTAAGCTGGAGAAGCCTAAGAATGCAGTGGTGAAGATGCCTGAGCAGGAGTTTGAGCCATATGAGCCCAAACCCAGGAGGCCTCCCAGAGGACAGCATGCCTCACAGAGGAAGTGGTATTCTCCTATCAAGGTACTGAGTTTCCATGCTGTGCTTTCATAACATCCCTCCTTTCTGGCAGAACATCACAACTAGACCACAATAGCAAATTAGTTTTGTAGTAGATTTCAAAAACCATCAATTACATACTTGGTATTTTAAGGCAGATTTTTATTTCAGTGCATAACATCAAATTACAGAAATCAGTTAAAAGAATGTAAATGAAATAAGTCAGATATTACCACAACATTTCTGTGGGAAGCGATCATAAAAACATGTATTTTCTTTATGCAAATAACAAATACGGACCAAACGTTTGCTCTGCTCAGGGGAAACTGGACGCACTGTGGGCTCTTTTCCGCCGTGGATACGATCAAGTGTCACTCATGAGACCCCAGCCTGGGGATCAGGTACGAATGCAGTACGAGTCTATCTTTGAGCACTTTGTCTTTCATAAAAAAAACACTTTAAGCAACTTTGTGAGAGAGATATATATCAAATACCTCAAGATCCTTTCTTGGTATGCAGTGGTAGAATAACAAGAAAGGGCAAGTCTCTTTACCTTTTAAGGTGCTGCATGCATAGGCTGTGTTTTTATTCATTATTTAATGTTTAAACTGGCTCTTTGGGGAGCCCAGTTGGTCTTGTAAAGTATCTTTTTGGCCTACCCTTGGAATGTGAATTGCTAGACCACTGCTGCATTAGTAAAGGAATTCTTATTTGATAAAAAATGTGAAAAATCATGTGAATTCAACTTTGATGGTAGTAATGTTGGCCAGTAACATGTTTGGGCAGTTGATATGCACCACAGCTGAATAAAAAAGCTCTTTAAATGTTGGCTAAATAGAGCAGTTAAGAGTATAAGAAAACAATAACTGCTTAGCAAGCTGTTGGCGATTTCCTCGCACATGGAGCCGGCCTGTTCCGGAACAGATTCTGCTTCAAGTCGATTAGCATCCCATTTCGGTGACCAGGCATTTCTCAGTGTGTTACTTCACCAGTCATGGCAACACATCTGCGTGGCTGTGAAAGACATCTTTCATGTGGGCCAGAGCGCTTCGGAGGGTACAGTCTAATTCCATTGAGCCAGACAGACCATTGCTCCGCTCCCACTGTGGATGGACTCATCTGAGTTACCCTGCTCTTATTGAACTGCACTGGAGAATGGACTGCTTGTGTGAGGGAGGGCCAGTGCCCAGCTGCTCTGTATACTGTGCAGGAGCTTTGAAAGGCGTTGGGAAAGGCAGCAGACTCAGTAAAGAAGAGGGCTTGGCTGATAACAGCTGTAGCATTCAGATTGGTTCAAGCATGTTCACAGTGAGCTGTCTGTTTCATGCCCACCTGCAGGACAATACCCCAACAGCACAGAGCCCACCCTGCAGTAAATATCCTCCCAAACTTCCTGCTGCCTCTGTTTTCTCACCACTGGCCTAGTCCCGGACATTTCTGTCACTATTTAAGTTGCTTATTTTCTTAATTTGAATACATCTCTGTCTGGGTCTTTTCTCTACATCTCTGTCTCTTTCCCTGTCTTCTGCCTTCTCAATTCTAATGCATCCTAAGAGTGAGAATGTATGTTATGATGTATGTTATTTTATGATCTTATAATTCTTTAGCCGAGGACAGGCATGGAGGGTCTGGAGTAAGAGGTACAAACACACAGAGAACTAAAATATTCATTCTTGTTTTATACTTATTTCATGGTTGAATATACTCCTGCAAGAATATCATGAAATGTGTTTTTGTCCAGCTACAAACATCAATATAAATGTAAATATCTAAGTGTTCAAATTGAAACAGTAAATAAAATTTGGCAGTTTGTGTTGCATATTCATGTTTGAGGCCACAGTAGAGATAAATTACACATTCAGGAGCTGTCTCAAAAGTCAGGTTTAGCTAAATAGATTTAGGAGAATGACAAGGGCACTATAAATGATAAACTTGTTGGAAAATGTGTTTTGGATTGCAGTCTGGCTACATTTTATCTGGATTGTTTGAAAAAGGGGGAGAGGCATTTCTGGTACATTACAAAATTCATTTCCTTAATCTTGAATCTTGAAGACCAGTTCAGTCATGCATGACCAGACCATGATACTGGTTGGTGTACTTTGGAAATTCCAGTTCAGCTATTCTGTGCTTGGCGCAAATGAGAGATTCCTAAATTCTCCTATTGAAGTCCACTGTCGTTAAGGATTAAAGTTAACGGTTACATTCTACAGATTCTTTGCTACTTTACACAGATTTTCAATACTGTTCATTTAAATTGCACCACAGTATGTGGTCAAAATGACTGGGACTTCATATCCACTTTCTGATATAAATATACATTTCTATAAACATTTCTATCTACATTCTACATGCATTTTACATTTTGCATATTTGATATTTTATTTCAGCAGTCCAGTATTGGTGTTTCTCATGCCTGGGTTTCAGGTTTTCTCTTTTTGTGGTTTGTCTTAAAAGACTTCGGACTTGCAGTTGGTAAATACTAATGCTTAACATGACCATCGCTAATAAATAACATGGAGACCATTTGGATTCAACTCTTTATCCAAAAGCTTCAGTGCCCACATTGTGATGCCGGAGTGACAGGTTTGTTTTATTGCCTTCAGAAGAAAGAACTTCTTCTCACTGAAAGTCTTTGTTGATTCCTTTGTCTGCACTTAAACAAGGCCACTTCAGCTGAAAGTGAGTAACCTTGCATCGTCTAGGTCTGCCCATTTACTACTAAGACAAAGGAAGTCTGAGACATTGCGGGCGCCCGTGTTGTTTTATGTTGGATTGTTTTCTGATAATGACCCGCTGGATCGTAAAAGTTAAATCTGGCTGGCAGAGGGGACTAGCTATTGAGCTTTACATTCGCATTAAAGCAAGAATGAAAAGGGTGTATCCTAAAGTTTATCACAGATTTCCCTCTTCAGTTTTGGATGGCTCTGAAGCAGATACTTGGTGGTCTGATTTAACACCTTATTAACCAGAGACCCTTTAATGTGACATGGGGGCCACTGAGCGGAGTGGGGCCTTAATTTTTATTGTGCCGGGCCTTTGTGTGGACAGCGTGGGGGGTGGTGGGCATTAATGCGGGGTTGCCTGGCTAGAGGGGTGAAGCCATCACTCTGGAGGTCGTTTGAGGCGAATGGGACAATTTGGTGAGCAGCACAGCAACAGCCCCACACCAGGGTGAGCATATGGGCCGAATGAGAATGGGACCTCATGAATGCTGTGCAGATGTATGGGTGGGAGGAGAGAGAGAGAGAGAGAGAGAGAGAGAGAGAGAGAGAGAGAGAGAGCGATGGAAGTGGGAGGGGGAAGGGAAACAGGAGAGAAATCAGCCCATATGTTGTTTGAACCAGTGTGGATGGCCCCCAGCAGGCTCTAAACGTCTGCAGCAGTTGGACAGCAGTTTCTGTAGCGGGACATGATAGACCCTATCACCCACACCTGGCAAATAGCTGTACACACAACTCAATCTCACCATGACTATGCGGACACATTTATCATCTGACAGAAGAGTCATTTAGCCAGATTAACCTTAACCTGAACCCACATTTAGGTTTCTCACTCTTGTAAATATATTTGTTTAATTTTTTTCTCACTGCTTGAAAAAGCATCACTCTTTATATTGTTTATATGTTGTGTGAACATACTCTGTAATATCATCATAATAATGTATGTCCTTTTCTCCTTCTTTAGTATATATACAGAAGAGAAATGCGGTTTTGTATTGGCTGAAGCCACCTGTTATGTGCAGACAGATCCAGGATTTTTGGCATCTTGGTAAAAGTTGTAAAACATTGTGTTATAGTGATCAGCATCTGTGGAAAGAACAAAAGTCACTGTTGGGAGGTAATAAATGCAGGTTTAAGAATAATTGTGTCCCGTTTTTGTTAAAAAGAGAAGGGTTTTGTTTTTTGGCTAAAAGTGCCTCTCATGGGTCTGTTAAGGTACCAATATTTACAGAACTAAATATGTAACAACACAGTTCTGAGTCATCTCCTGTGACAGTAAAAGTTTTATATATGAATAAAAAGCCTTTTTATATAAATTAAGCAGTTTAAAGGAAGAGCATCAGACTCCCATGCACGCCTCCTCGTTCTACTGAGACAGCATTCTCATTTTACTGTTATTAACGGTTTGATTAGCTGGCAGTGTGAAGGGGTTTAGTCTTTACTTCTGCAGCCCACTTAGTGAGTGAAAGTCCCATCATTACTATGGCTCATAAAAATAAAAAAAGAAGTGAGACTGTTTCCCTCTTACCCTAGCCTTGATCCAATGCTGTTAGAAAGTAGAACAAAAGAAGAGAATCTCTCCTGTCACAGTGGGGCTCGTGGCCTTTAAACTCTCCATCTGTTTGTCTACCGAGTAATCAAACAGCGTGGCAGAAAGTGGCACCCCCCTGACGGCTGCTCTCATTGCCACTCAAGTGAAAGTAATTCAAATGGATTTAGGGAGATTCTCCCCTTGACTATGGACTTAAAGCTGGCCAGATATTCATTGGTTGTGCTTTTGTTATGATTAGCCATTGAAAAGAACCTCACCAATACAGGCCCGGATCATATTAAATGGAATTGATTGATTAGAGTCATGGTCCTCAGCTGTATCCTCCTATAGCTTCAGCAGCTTCCCATTTTTGGAGTCACACAATAAGTAACGTTTTTTATGGTAGTGATTTCACTGGATTTCTGATCAATTAACAAGCACTGAGGGTGTTGGAGAACCGCCCGGGGCAGTGGAACCCCAGTACCAAATTTGAGAATCACTAATTAAGTGAATAATTTAATTAATAATCACTTAATTGTCTTAATGTGTTCATTAATACACATAAATGAAATATTACATGAAGAGAAATTAGCTACAGGTGTTTGCTATAAAACCTTAAATAAAAAAATCATTGTTCCATATCTGTAGCTGGGATGTCCGGTCTTATCCCAAGATTTTCATTCAAAGTAGGAGCTCACATTAGAAGTTGGAGATGAACTGATAAAATAAATGGAATCAGGTGAGCTCCTGTTCATTGGAATAAAATCCTGAAGCCGCACTGACCATTTTACAGCCAGACTGGACACCCCTGCTCTATAATCTCTTGTCAAAGTGGCACAAAAGAGCAACTCTACCACTTTCAGCCCAGAATTACGGAAAGTTTCATTTTTCGCAATAAATGATGCATAAAGCTTTGAATACTTTTGTTGAGGTCATCCTCATGTTCGAACCCTTAAAAACCTCCTGCCAACTGCTTCTGAAAGTTCAGCTTTCCAGACAATGATGAATCACATTGCTTGTAAGAATGCCCTCCTCAGGGGAGGAAGGGCATTTTCACCAACACCCATTCTTCCAAAGCTGCATTGCTGCTGCCTCTCAACCCCACCCCCATGATTTTAGGGACAGACTTATGGTTGACAGTTGAGGTTCTGAGTGTGTGAAGTGTTGCAACCTCTTGGGGGTCATCTTCTGGCCATTGCAGGCCAAAGCCGGTCAAGCCCTCTTAGACCCTTAGTTCAGAGCCTGTTTTGTTCTCTAACTAAACTCTTTATCACTTGAAGATTTTTTGCCATCACTACTAGAGTTACTGGTCACAATGTCAGAAATACCCAAGCATTAAAAACAGGATCCTTAGATTACATGGATACACCTGTAAAAATAAACCTGCAATGATGTTCTATCCTCTTGTTTATTTAGCCTTGGTTTCTTGGAAGTCACTTGAGCATAGACAGACAGGTTGTCCTCTTTTTATGGGACAGTAAGTATAGGACACTCTTTCAGCAGCCCACTTTGTTTGAAACTTTAAAGATGTTGTAATCCACTTTTATATCCTACATTTGTCTTCGTTTTTTCTGGCTTTATAGTCCAAGAAATATCCTTATTCTTTTCATGTGAACAGATGTTCCAAGCTATTTTTATTCCATAGACAAAAATGGATGTTTTTGTTATTGGGCCTCTGAGACTGATATAAGTAAACAGCCTCTGTTTTGATATGCTCTCCAGTATAGTGCTTCATTCTTAAAGCAGCTGATGCTGAAACACTCTTTGTAACTGTAAGAAGAATGGGTATGTTGAACTGCAGTGTACACACTGAATAGGCAGCTATATTTAAATGCTTTGGTTTTTGTGACATTATAAAAACCAATACATTCAAAACAAGCGTCTTCCACAATGTAGATTTCATGTACATACTATAGTGAATAGTGTGTTTTAACACTAGCAATGGTTACATATGAAAATGTTGCCATTTTTGAAAAGGGTGGAAAATTCAAGAGAACATTGAGGTCTTTGATTGGTCACAGTAGACAAATTAGAAATCATATAGCTAAAAAGCACTAGTGAGGGACAGAGGTTTAATTCTGGTGATTTTTATGGTTGTATGGAAAAGACGTTAGTTAGAGCTGTTGACTGACAGTTATCCTGCCATCTGCTGTGTCCCTGCAGGGTCGTTGCATCAACTTTACGCGGGTGAAGGAGGAGCCAGCCAGAGCACCACCTCGTCAGCCTCCACCTCCACCACCCAAACTGGACCAGGAGCCCCTGATGCGCCCCACCTCAGCCCCTCCTAACAGACCACCCTCCCGCGCACCCTCCAGCCGATCACCCCATGGACCCCCACCAGGCAGAGACCCCCCGGGGCCCCCAAGGCAGCCTCCCTCTCGCCCCCCACCCCGCCCTGGGAACATTCATTGAGAACAATGGAGAACCTTCAGCACCCTAAATTCTCGGTCTTTATCAACATTAATGCTGGTATTTATCTTTTAGCCACTGGCTTGCAGTGCTAAAGTTTTACATTTGTTGCTGGACAGCAAAAAAAATCCACATCTGAGTAATCAACTAAGTTATTTTGGCTGGGATGTCCGGGATCTTAGTTAGGTTTTGTATTTGCTTTAAAAGAATCATGCCCTTTGTGATTCAGCAGTTGGCTTTTGTGAGATTAAGGAGTTCACTTGAGGTCAGTGGGTGCACATTTTTGCAAAAGCAGCCGCCTTTTTATCCCTTTGTTTTGTTTTTGGGGTTTTGGTAGACACTGGTGAGTAGGGTTTTGTAGGTCAAGACAAATTTAAAGCTAATTATTTAATGTCTTCACTAATAAGTGAATTCAAGTGAACGTTTGAACTTGAGAAGGCAGTATCCTCAAATCACCTGGTTACAACTATAAAAATAAAATGATTGCAACTGCAGGGCAGTTCTATCCTTTAATTTATTTAGCCTTGGTGCCTAGAAGGCACTTGAGGACAGAAAGACATGGTGTCCACCATTATTATGGGACGCTAAACATAGGATATTATTTCAACCAAGCCCCTTCATTTGATGAGAGCATACAATCTTTCCACTGTTTCTGGTTATGTGCCTTTTTGCTTAGTGATCTTATTTTTCATCACATGCTGTGGTAATATATTAGAATGTCAAGCACTATGCATGGGGGAAAGAGGCTTTGATTCTTTCATAGCTGATGCTTCATCCATTTTCTTTTTCCTAAATGTTCATAAAAAGTTGGATTATGGAATATCTAAAAGAAATTGGCTCATTTGACACTCATTAATGCCAAAAACGAATCAATTATTACTGCTTTTTATTAAACATGCTTGTATAAACCAGTGCATGGTGTCAGATTTTTTGGAAAGGGAAACAGTTTAAATTTGACAAGAAGTGACTCGGTCATGCATGACTCTGCCCTGCAACTGGAATGCACAGAGATGATGTTATTGCTTTGCAGTGTCTCAGTCTGGTCTGCGGTCCTGCTCCATCCACAGAGCTCCACTTCCTCTCATTCCCCACATGTCATGCATAACTCTGGGACAGTCTGAGCTTGGTCTGACTCTGGAGAATTGCTAACACTCTGCCTGCATACTCACACACACACACACACACACACACACACACACATACACTGTTACAGAAATAGATATATTTCTATTACAGAAATATACGGTGGCTTTTTCTCCACCACAGCCACCAAAGTTGAATAATGTAGGGTTAGCAATAAGATCAAAGCAAACATTGTTTATACAAAGTTCTGTGTGGAACAATGCATGTTTTGTTGGAAGAAATGGTTTCATCCAGAAAGAACCATACTGTAATTATTGACTTCCTTTTCCTTGTTTGGATTAGATCTAAATTTTACCTGAGATTGGCTTTTGATTTTGGGCACAGTGCCCCTTTATTTTTGATACATAGACAACTATAAATAGGGCTTAATAGCTTGGATATCTGTCAGAATAATTCACATGACTTACACTGTACAGCTCCTTGGAACAAACTGGGTATTTTTGTTGCAGGGGTTGGATTAGAAGTTAATGTAACATCTGCAGGGAACAAATGTACATATGACACATGAGGAAGACTCAAAAATTAGGTCTGTCCAAAAGTTTGGACTCCTCTTCAGGCAATCCAGTTTTATTTTTGTTTGTATAATTGGACATATTAAGAATAGATTTTGTAAAGTCTCAAAGCGTATTTGACTCATTAGGCCTTAATCCACTGTCTGAGATGCCATTCAGAAAGGAAACTTGAAAACAAGTCAAGACAAGATCTAGACCAGAAACCATAATAGTTAAATAGTTCTCCTCTCCGACTGAACCTGGACACAATAGCAGACGAGGTGCAGTTCAAAATAACTTTGAATGCTGGACATATAAAAATCAAAATCAGAATACGTTTATTGATCCTAGAGAAAATGTCTTATGTTATGACTGCACGGTCACACAGAGACACAAAGAATAACATAAAAGGTAAATAAGTCTAAATAAACTGAACAAAAACTCACATGAGTGTATGTCCCCTGATAAGTCTATTATAGATCTTTCTTTAAATCTTTTGGTCCAACTGGAGGACTAAATGATATTTCTGTTTTGTTTTAGTTCATATATATTATCTTCAGTGTATTTTGTGTTTTTTGTAAATATAACTAAATATTAACAACTCATAGAAGCTAGGAAATATTAGATGTTACAAGATCTGCCAAAATACATAATCATCCTTGAACTACTAAGATGTTAGGAATGTCTGCCTTGGAATATCCTTTATCGTGCACAGAATTTTTTTTTCAATCTGTAAATATATTGTTTCTGCAAGGAAGCCTATTATTATTCCTGAACTTGAAAAGTTCTGTAAGTGGGAGAAAATCCTCAAAGACCCCAAGAAATGTGTTGTAGTTTTGATTACAGTGGCGGGTTGTCTTACTAAGTGCTGGCTGAAACTTATGCACTGCCCAAACTTCACATGCCAGTATCCCAAAGTTTTTTCAGTATGGTAAATTTATCAAATGAAAAATAACTATGCATTTATATTCTAAGAATATTTCATATATATGTTATAATGCAGACATGGTGGTAACTTCTATATAGGTAGGAAATCAATATGTAACTTCACCAAATGAGTCCAACTGGAATGATGACATGGTTTAAATGACCTGATTACCAGAGTCCTGTATCCCCTGAGAGTTGTCCTGAGTTCCCCTCCCTGGCAATAGCTGCAGTCAAAAGTGTACTTGATGAACCATTTAGATATACAACCCCTCAACATACCAGCAAGTGAAATACATGTTCAGGCCAGATAAGAGTGGCATATAACGATACATCAAGACAAAGTGACATAACGTATAAGGTATTTGTTCAGAGTTGTCTGTATCATCTCCAGAATTCTCCAAAATAGACATCAACAGTATCATCTATATTTTTCCAATATATACATCAACAGTATAGACAAATGACAGTTCTACCAACAGTCATGCATGTCTAGGCAATACACCTCTAAGTCCATGTCTTGTTGTGATATACCTCTATTTAAATGCAAAATGCCTTTTCAGAGGGGTTCTGCACTGTACATAATTGTTTGTTTCTTTATGATAAACCATCTCTTATCTAGCATCAGAAGGTGGTTTTTAAAAAATGTCAGACTTCTGCAGTGGTGCTTAAAAGTTTGAGAAGCGTTTAGGATCCTTAACAAACTGACTGGTAGCAAGATATTTATTTTTTGGAAAGCAATATTTTTCTTCTAGTATCCATGGCATGCAAACTGCTAAATCAGTGTGTGCGTTTAATGTTTATACGCAATAAACGTGTTTATATGGGATTTTTTACTTTTTAGTACGGTTTGCTGCATTCTACATTCACATTATAAATACTTTGAGCTGATGTATGATTTCTGCTATATAAATAAGGCTGTTATTGTTAATATTACTTGACTATTTATAGCTGAGCAGCCAGGCCCACTGAGGTGCACAGCAGGGAAGACGAGAGAACACCACACCTTTTCTTCTTGGCGCCAGGTAGGCGGCGTGGCTAATCTCACGCTTGCAAAAATGTATGCTTGATTGTATGGGGCGCCGTTTGTAAAAGCAGCACCACAAATTTAGAGCTGTCATTTTTTCAACATTTAGCGCAATGTTCACA
>JBBKCR010000141.1:12931898-12946215 GCA_037577295.1 Ladigesia roloffi | reverse complement strand
GTGAACATTGCGCTAAATGTTGAAAAAATGACACCTCTAAATTTGTGGTGTTGCTTTTACAAACGGCGCCCCATATGATTGTGTCTGTCACTGACATCAGTGGCAGCAAGAGGGAGAGGAAAAGGCAGAAGGACAAGAGGTCCACCATACCAGATCTGAAAACTGGCCCGAATGAACGACGCATTCGTTTATCTGGAATAATGTGAATAAAACCTTCTCATGTTTAGGGGGAATGTTTTTTACAATTTCAAGCTGTCAGAAATATCTGTGATTGAGTGTTTGAAAGCAATGTATATAAAAAAGACTAATAAAAGTTTTGTTTTTGTCCATCTATTCATTTATATTTAGTTTTTTTTAATCGTATTCCTGAGGTTGTGCTGAATAAAATGAACATAAGACACCATAATACACATTTATATTTCAGTTTTAACGTAGTAATGAAAAAAAGGCTAAATCCTGGCTCATTTGACCGATCACACGCCTCACTCTTGAAGGATTATTGGGGAAATTGCTATTTATTTCATACGTCCTCAGTTTGTCTGATGGTCCAAATTATTTAAATATGGTTTTGTTACCTTTTCCAGTCTGACGACAACTTGTTCTATAGGTCTTCAGAAAGTTTGTCATGCTTTCACAAATGTGTTATGAAAACCAGTTAAGAGATGCCTGTTATTTTAACTAAAATTTGGCCCCACTCACTCCTGACTTTTATCCTAATTATTGAAAACACCGGACGGTAATTTCAGCTTAAAATGAGCTACTTATCAAGGATGTCCACATACTTATGTCAATTTTTTTTTTTCACTTGCCTAATTGGCTTCTTCCTATCAAATTGTCTGCTATATTTATGCCGAGTTGCAAGTCTTTCTAAAAGGACTCAAACATACAAGCACCTCCATATTTTACATGCAATCTTTCTGTTTTCTTGTACTCGCACAGCGAGCTAAAACTTTACAAGAAAATACTGACCCCTACTGGACAAATATTATAGTGTACAACAGAAGTTGGTATTACTGTGCAACTTTCATTACCCCACGCTTTGTTTACTACTGGACATGCACACAATAGGTCATCTACGAATGAATACCTCATCAGGCATCAAGAACAGGTCATTCACAAACCATGCAGATTTACAAAGCTTTATTTGTGCTACATGTGCAAACAATCATCTTATATTGTCGCAGTTGTAGAATCCTTCACAGATCTGTCACTCTTTGCAGATGTCTACCCATTTGGAGATGTTTATCTGACTAATTTATTTATGGAAGTATCCCATAAAAAGCTGTGTTTTCTTGGTTGGGTTAATACTTGCTGGTCATTATTAATATTAGGCCATCTGCAGCCTGTTAAATGTTTTAGTAGGAGCTGTCTGGAGGCCAGATGCAGTCTTTGAGCTTCAGCCACCACTGTGACCTCAGGTCCATGACCAAATCCAGCCCACTGGAGCCAGGAGAAACATGGCCAAACCTAACAACGCTGGAGAGAACATATGACCGGCAACACACCAGAGTGCTCAGTCTCCCACAGCCATGCCTGCTGTTTACATAGATATTAAATGATATTGAAGCAAAATACATACAATTCTACAAAGTATGTAAAAACTGGGTTAGGCCTTACTTTTATAAACCTAAACAAAGTACTAATTAGCATTAGCAACAAACAAGCAGGCCAAAGAATGTCAGGTTTTGGTGGCATTTATTATATGCAAGACACATAAATACAATAAATCGCACAGAATTATTTTGTGTGATCCACACCTAGCAATCTTCAAAGTAAACACTTTTTTTATCTGGGCGCATGAACTGATGAGTTCAATATACTGAGCTGCTGTCAGTAATCTCATCAGGAGGATAGATTTATCAAACGTCAAGGAATTAGAACTGCCGTCTTCCTGAAGTCAATACAAACTGTCCATCCATATGCAGGAATACTGCATGTCTCAAGCTTTCCTCTTCACTTTCTGCATTTTCTTTCCCATCATTGCGCCCTTCTTTGCTCCTCTGACCATGCCTTTAAACTGGCCCTGCAGTTTGGCCTTTTTCCTGAAAACACAAGGTCACCGTGTCAGAAATGCCATGTACATCCCAGAGAAGGGCTAGTGCACATTCAGAAGTGACTACAAGGATTGCTAACCTGCGGTTGAGCTGAGCTTTCTTGAGGGGAACATAGGCATATGGGTCACACTTCCCCTTCTTCTTAATGTCACCTTTTCCTTTCTGCAAAGACAACATGACAGTGTTAACAGGGGTGTGCGCCCTCCTCCTCGAGATCCACTGTCCTGCAGGTTTCACCTCCAACTCAAATCCAACACCTTATTTATCCAATCAAATACATATAATAGCATTTTTTTTTAGATCCGGTGTGGGGGGGGGATTAGAGTCAGAGTTGAAGTTAGTAAGAAGGCAGATCTTGAGGAGCAAGGCTGGTGAAGCCCTTAATGCTATTTTATTTCTTTGTAAATTCTGTTATTTTCTACTATTATATATATTAGACAGAATTAACTTTACCTTCGCTTTGTAATCAGACCCAGATTCTTCTCTTCCACCCAGGGGTCTATGGATCCCAATACCACCAGCTGAGCCACAAACAAATAACTAGTTAGAATTATAATAAAAAATGGCATAATTAAATAACAGTTTTTCAAAAATCCTGCTTAAAAGCAAGCCAACATCTTGACTTTACTGATGGTTGTATTAACTTTCAGTGACATTCCAATGCAGTAAAATGTTGCTCTACCTTTATACTTCATCTGTGGTTCAATATCCATATAATCGTCATCCATTTCAGCTTCCATTTTCCTCTTCTGTGTCTTTTTCTTCTCATTAGAAAGGAAAGGTGTGTTGAGAGATCAATTTGATGTTCTTTTGAATTGCCATATAAAAACCCACACAGAATATAAATACTTACAGTTTTAACTTTGGCCTCTTTAAGGATGTCATCGATTTCTTTATCATCTGGAGAGAGAAGATCACAGGGTCATACTGAGAAGTTGAATTCTGGCTGAGAGAAGTTGCCGCATCGGTCCTGAAATGCATAACTCACCTTTAGCTTGGTCATCATCGTCGTCTTCTTCCTTAATGATCAATCTCCCATCTGACGTCACCTTGAATCCATGATCTGCCTTGCCAGACTTCTTCATATCAGGGTTGGTGGCTACACAAAACAAGGTATTGGTTTAAAGGAAAGACAACAGTATGCTTCACAAAGTACTTTAGCTGGATAACCTAAACCAAGATGCAAGACTGTTCAAGAAGATTATTTCTGTTCTCTTATTGCAATAGCCTGACATCTGATCAACCGAACATCTTAATGAAATGTCTCCCAACCAGACAGCAGAATTGTTTACCCAGGACTCTCTGGGATGCTTTGGGGTCAAGGAAGTTGAGCGGATCGTCCGAGACGCCCTCCTTGAGCCAGGCCTGTGCCTTCTTTTTAACTGGTTTCTTCTGTCCTTTCTTCGGCTTCTCATCTTCCGAGTCATCGGAGTCGGTCTCTGCCAGAATATCTTCAATACTGCAGGCACAGAGAAGAAGGGAAAGAGGGACATGAACAACTCCAACACTAGCTTTTATCTGTTGATCTCAAATGTATGGTCGACACAACTTGATCTTTGGTAAAAACGTCAATTGGGAGGAAAAAAGTTGAAATAATGTTTACTTAACTACACAAGTACATGAAATCACACAAAACACTGGCATTTGAAAGAAGATATATGCCAAAGGAAGTATGATGTGACTTCACTGAACCATAAAGCTACTTTGGAATAATAAAATAAAGAAAGAAAGAAAATTCTTTGACTCCCTACTTCCTATTATAAAGTATTACTAAACAAAGTAGGACAATTGTTGTTTTGTTTTAATATGGTACTAGTGGTTCTCATCAGACTTCAGAGAAACATTAATACAATGATTTTAAACAACGTTTTATATCCTAAATCCAGTGTAACAAGACCTTTTGTCCTGTCTTAGTATCACAATATCTATGATAAGCTCACCGAGATGGAATGTGATGCTTTAAATGAGTGTGACATTATATAATTATTGTAATGATTAATTGCAAGTGAGCATACCTATCTGTCTTGGCTTTGGGAGTGTCCTCCTCACTCTCCGACTCCTCAGATTCATTTAGAAGTTTGCGTCTCTTCGTTCTGGCCTCCACTTTACGGATGTTTGCCAGAACCTTGTGATGCTCTGCAGGTAACATACTCTTCACCAATTCAAAACTTATGAAACAAAAATAAAAAAATACATATATATACACACACACACACATACACAAACAAATCAATAAATATAAACACAGACGCATATATACCACATACACACAGCAAACGCAATGGCCTGGAAATGGTACAGTGTCTTTAAAGCTTTAAAAATGCTGTAGCTAAACATACCCAAATTTGCGGATTAATTTGGTGAAAATGCTCTTCAGCTTCGTCCTGCAGTGTCTTCTCATATCTTCTTTCATATTACCAATGCCCCCCATCTGAAAGAGAAAACATTTTGTTCAACTGTTACAAAAACATTGTGTAAAGACAAACGAGATCATATTCCTATACTTTATTCAAATTAATAAATGTGAATCTGAACTTACAATGACGGTCACGTGACTGGCCAGAACCTTCACGTCCAAGACAAAAAGAAGAACTTTGATAAAAGCCAGAGAGGCTTTGACAATCTCCCGCGTTCTGCAGGAGAGCAACAGGCAGATGTTCTGCAGCAGCTGCTCCAGTGACGACACATCTATGGAGTCTGAATGACATAAAATGTGCAGTCAAACATACCATATGTACAAATAATAAGGCCCTACTGAATAACCCATGGTGTTCTTACCTTTGTACTGATAAACAAGTCTGGTGAGGGCAAGCACTGTACAGGTAATCATAGTAACGGATCCAGTGAGTCCAATGAACACATGACTCAAGCACTCATCCAGGGCATCTGAAACACAGAGGTAAACAGTTAATAACTCAGCACCTCCATTTTAAATGCTACTACCTATCACTATAGTGTAGCACATGCAGAACAGGCTTGGAAGTTCAATAGACATGCCCTCATATTGACGCCCATATACTGAGACACCTGTGCTCTTCTAGACTGGCTTGTTACTTGTTTTGGAAAGTGCCGCGCCAGGCAAAAAGACTGATCTTTTCCTATTATTTACAAATAGAATACTTTTAAAAATCTAAAACGAAATAGGATCAGAGCTTTATATTATGTGGTATTTCAGCAGACTTGTGGGATTAGAACAGGCCAAGCCACATTAACGAAGTGTACCTCTAAATCAGACTGGACTATCACAAGACAGCTCTTTTTTATGGTGCAAACAAATCACTGCAAATCATCTGTTTGGAACAAAAGATTTGACTAAAAACCACTATTAAACGGGAGTGCAGGCGAGTGATGGCCCGTGCTTTGTGCTTGTAATATATTAAGAAGCTTGATCATCATTATTTAAGTGTAAAGAATTAAAAAGTTAGACCTTGTCACCAGTTTAGACACATTTTGGTCAAAATTGTATGCCATTTCTCTCTTTTGGACAAAACTATAATCAGCTGGAAATTACTGAAATCTTGATGCCTTATTACTGTAAATGAAAGCTCTTCCTCATGTATAAAAAGCCCCCAAACATAAACAACTTCACCTTTGGAGTTCCCAAAAAATCGAATAAAGGCGTTGCCGATCTCTCCCAGGAGGGTGTAGGCATTTTTGCGAGCTCCAATAGAAACTTCCTTTGTGCAAATAATGACCTAACACAGCACAAATAAAGACACATTTTATAAGCAGTTTAAAACAAACTAGAGCTAAACTACAAGGGTAAAAACCAGCTGTGTGCTGTGTGTGTTTGTATGTGTACCTCTGGGAGCAGGGCGGTGATGAAATCCTTGTGTTCGTTATTCAGTTGTTTCACAATGTGAATAAGGCACTTCAGTCTGGGCTGAAGAGAGAAAAAAGTAAGGCAGAGAAATATTGAAGGGTCTCCACCTTTCAAGTCAAGTCAAGCAGACACATTCTTAAATGCAGCTTTCTTACTCTCTTGGCAGGTGAGGAGGCACTCTTCAGGCTATCCAGAAGGGTCAGTTTGAGTTGCTCTAGGTTGTTCAGGACAAAATTCTTACAGATCTCTCTCTCCCCTCCACACATCTCCTCCAGCACCCGGTACGCCTTCTTCTGAACAGCAGAGTCCTTACTCTGTACAACCAGTGTAAAACAGACACAAACCTCAAAACCAGCATACAGGCAGAAAAATATGGAACATTTTTTAAAAATGAGAAATTACAGCTCATACCTCCAAGTAGGGTTTGATGAGTTCATAGGTTTGTGTCATTGTTGCTTCATCCACAAAAGCTGCCATTACAACGACCAAATCCATTACAGTATGTCTGAGCAAAATAATGGAGATGATTAGAAGAATTTATCTGTCAGTAAGTGTGTATTCGAACATTCAAGCATGTAATGGTCCAAAAATCTAACAATCTTCGTTTCCTAATAAAAGAAATTCAGTGCCTTATCCAATTTCAGGAATTCTGGCACAGAATAAAAGCCACAAAGAGCAAGGATCTATCTAAATTATCCTGTTTACCGTATGAACTCTGAGCTGTCTAGACTGCTGAGTCTCTCCAGAGCTTTCTGTAGAAATGAGCTCACCATCTGTGTTTAAAAAAAAACAACAAAATATAAAAAGACAACATTATCACATTTTACTCAAGCTGCAGGAGAAGCCAAAACACAGATCTCATTATTCAGTATATGTACAGAAGTGAACAGAAAGTAGTTTACTAGTCACCGTTTGGTCAGTGATGGTCAGGTAGACTCTGACTGTGTCGAGAACAGCCAGTCTGGACGGGTCGTTCTCCCCAGGCGTGGGCTGCTGGGTGTGCAGGTTAAATAGAATGGGCAGAAAGTTCTTAGAAAATCGCCCAACTTCTGCTTTCGCCTCCTCTGTAAGGGGAAAAACAGGAATGATCAACATGATATTCAGAAAACAATCGATTTTACAAGCACTCAGACACAGCAAGCGAGTGAGAATATTGTAATGGAGCAGAAAGATGAAGTTCAATGCAGTCAGCAACTTTATCAGTGTGTGATAATGTCTTTCTGCTGGCAAAGTCAACATTAAAGTAAATGCAGACTAATAAATAAACAGTAAATATTATCAGGACTGCTCTGTTTGTAATATTGTGTGAGCTGGTGAGAACACAGGTTTTGACTCTGTTCCTCCAGCCATTGCTTGGATTTTTGAAATTCCATCAGCAGCTCATGATTCAATTTAATAAAGTACTGATTGTAGGTTCCATCAGAAATCTGTTTTGACTCAAATACTGGGCTTGCACAAGGGACACATAGATCAATTGTACATAAAATGAATATACTACACAATGTATTTAAACTTTGGTATTTTGTATATATAATAATAATAATGAACAAAAAAAATTCTGTGCAAAAATTCTAACAGAGACGTTTGCACAGCTTGGAACATAAACCACTAGGTGCTAAACACACACACACACACACACAGGAGCTGACCTGTCTCACAGCTCTTGTTGATTAGTGTGCGCAGAGACTGGTAGATGCACATCCGGAGGTCAGGGCGCTCAGTGATGGCCATGCCCAAAGATCTCGCAATGTTTTTAAAGGAACTGACCAGATCAGTCGGCTTAGTACAGAACCCAGGAAGCATCGTCCAGATCTAAGCCAAGAGAAATATCAACCAACAATATAAACCAATAACAATTCAGAAAAATTATTTTTAAAAACTATTTTAAAAATGAAGTATTTCCAAAGGGCTGAGCCCAGATTTGGTAAGGAACTCGAACTGTGTTACCTGCAGCTCTAATGTGTGATACACTTTTGCAATTAGTTTCTGCCCTGACTGTTCCAATTCATCCCCTGAAAGACAAAATGCACTCTAGGTTTAGATATATATATATATATATAAAAAAACTAAACAACGCTTTATACATATAATAAAAATCTCATTATTTACCTCACAGTTCTTTTTGGTTGTGTGTGTATACTGTGCAAGAAAAAAAAAATGGGACCCTAACCTTTCTGTTTGAGTTTTAAAGCCAGTGGAAGGAAATAAGTAGTGAAGTATGCAAGCAGGGTGTTCTTCACATGCTCCCTGATGACAGGAATGAGCCAGCTGCGTGGAAACTCCAGGTCATCACTGAAAAAAGAAACAAACACTTTAGAGAAAGCACAAAATACAAGTTAACATATTCCCTAACCGAAAAATAGTAAATATTTCAATCGACAGGTGTCTATCCAGTGAGCTGGACAAAGAACTGGAATAATAATAAAGTTGTTCCATATGTCAACTTTTAGTAGGAACTGATGTAGCACACAGTCAGCAGTGCAAGAGTACAATGAAGAGTTCCATCCTAACATCCAACACGAGATTCTGTAGAAATGATGATGTGCTGGTAAAGCTCAGAAGATCTTGGTGGGTGAAGTGATTTGTTTCAGTTTTACTGGGTAGCTCAGCAAATTGATGAAGGCCAAATAATTTCTCATATCACTACACACCATACCTTTTGAAAATCTAAACTTTTAGGTACATTGTTACAGAATAATGTTCAAGTGAATATTAATGCTGTAGACTGAGGGATTCAGTTAAGGGAACTGAGGGAATAGCTAAGCAGATAAAACTGCACAATTCTGTGGCGCCATGACTCACTCTGTGCCAGTGATGAGCAGGGGGACAGCACTCAGGACCACCTGCGGGCCCATGCTTTCCACTGCTCCCCCAACAGCCAGATCCAGCTCTCCGGAGAAGGGGAACTGTGGGGTGGTCCGCAGGTCACACAGGGACTGCAGACTCTGGAGAGCAAAAACAGTCCAGTGTCTACACGGAGATCAGCAGCAGCAGCTCATCAGAGAATTGGCTCAATGGATTATCTGCTCTGAATAACTTAACACAATGACTCAGCAAAGACTTTGGCCAATCGCTTAAAGCTGCACAAACCGTTACATCAAGCAAGCCATCAATGCTTCCCATGCCTGTCAAACCGAACACAGTCTCCTGTGTTCTACGACTGCAGCAGGAAGCCAGATCTGTGGCTGGAATCTGACAGGAATGGTCTGAGTCACAGCTCCTACCTTGGTCATTATGGAGTGGGCCTGTTTCCCTGCAGCTCTGTAGAAGCAGCCAAGAATCTGCAGCACAAACGGCCAAGAGGCGTGAAAGCGATACGACAAGCCCTCTTCCACAACACTGCACCGGACAAAAAAAGAACAACCAAGAGGGGAAAAAAAAATCATTTTTGAAAACACATCAGGGACAAAGTAACACTGACTACTGTACTTTTAAAAAAAGTACTCACCGAAACATTTTACAGATGTAAAGGCCATTGCCAGTGGATGTACTGGGCAGAACCGTTCCTATCTCTGCCATATGAGGTGCCACACACTCATTGATCAGGGTCTAGAATACAAAAAAACTCAAGCAAATGTACCACAAAGGAACTTGAGAAAACTCTTAAATAAGACCAAACAAACACTGCTCACTGAAACACTTAAATAAACTGAAATGTCAATAGCATATCATTAGCTGTCCAGAACAATTCAACTATTCACGTTTAGCAGCTTATTTTATTTCCCAGGATTGAATCACCTTTGTTGTCTGTGTGGCAGCAGAGACGACTTGTGTGTGGGGGGACAGGAGACAGGACATGGCCGTGGAGAACAGCCGTGGAAGATGGCCCAGACTCAAAGAGCTCTGTAAGCTAATCACATACATAAAGAAAAGGGAAGAGTCTGAGGGGTTTTAAGGACAATAATGTATTAATTCATAAATACAAACCCTGACCAAGGACACTCACCTCGACAGATGAACATGAGCCTTCTCCATGACTGTCAGCCAGGCCAGTAGTGGCTGAAGGTCATTTTCACTGGGAACATAGTCAAACAAAGCCTAACGCAGAAGAAAGCGGGGTTAGGGACATTTTTAACTAATTTTTTTTTTTCCAGATGATATTTTTCAAACTCTCTAAACTGCTTTTTTCAGTGCTGAAAAGGAATGACGCACAGGCTTTTAAACTAGAAAAACAATTATTTTGCTCCTTGCAATGTAAAGCTGCCATATTTCATCATAGCTGACTAATCAATATTGAGGAAGAATCCTCTTTAGTTTGTCATTCATCCACATGGAGCAAATGCAGATCACTGCTGTTTTTAAACACCAGCCATATAACAGCCCACATGAAGATTTTCACAACCTCAAAAAGATAAATAATAAAATGAGTAATATTTGTCAAACTAATCTCTATAATTTGACAAAGGTGAACACTAAACCGCAGTTATTGTCAGCTGCAGGTTTTGAATTTAGGAAGGTGTTATCTGTCGCTCACCTTCACAATGGTAAATATTGTTTAGTGCCACCCACAAAAATCACTGAAATTGAATCAATTTAAACATTTTTGTATTGTAATTAACATTGTCAATGCAGATGCACAGGAATTCAGTTGACCTAGCACTTTATTTGGAATTTTGGAATCATTTCGTTGAAAATATTGCAACCAAAAATGTCGCTGTTGCTTAATGTGAGCTGCAACATCGTCTGTTCCTCTTATATTTTCTGCAGCTCATAAGACCATTATAAATGTACAAGATAATGTTATACATTTCATTCCAAACAACTCAAGCCTTATATTAATTTTTAATTCTAAACAATGTTTTAAGATGAATTTAGATATGCATTTTGTAATTGCAGCCTCTTCTCTACTTAAAAATGTGTGTGTGTTTGTGTGGGGGTCACATTTACCGTGATAATCTGGGCATTGAGCTCTGCAGACATGACGGACGAGTTGGGCTTTCCACTGAAGAGTTTATGGAAGGTCTGCATGGCTGCTGCTGTCACTAGCTTTCAACAATAGAAAAATGAATTTAGACAATTTTAGCACTCTGGCATCCACGGTGTATGAGTCCCATGTCCTGAAAATGTTTTGTACAAGATGATTCCTCACCACATGACTTAGAGTCATTACTCGCAGGAGGGTCTCACAGCATGACTTCACAGCACTGAGGGGAAACATAGTAATGACCTCCTTCAGAAGCCCCAGCACATGCAGTGTGGTTGTGTCTTCCTTGTTACCTGTTCAGAGTGGTTAGAGGAGTTTAAACTTGTAAAATGATACACTAAGCAAATTCTGCTCTCAGCAAAAAAAAAACCAGACTAAGACATTTCTACCCCAGTTGCATTTAACCTGAAAGGTATCCTGTGCAGAAATCAGCCTACCTCCAGCCTGCTCAATCTCCTTGATGCAGGACTTGGCTGTGGCAAGCGCAGCTGGGTGGTGGCTGGGGGCGTTGCCAGTGAACATACAGTCACTGCCACGAAGGATGGAGCAAACACCTTGCTGTGCTGCTTTACGCAACTAGAACACACAGCACTACCATTAAATACCACACAAAGTTAACATGGTGAATAAAAAAGGAAATATAGCAAATCTTTGTATTTGACCTGCTATTTAACTGCTATATAACAGATGTCCCTTTAAAAAGAAAAGGTTTCGAAATGTAAAGTTAGTGCAAAGTATAAAGCAGGGACAGAGAGGGGGTGGCTTTGTAGACTGAAGCCCCTAATCTCACTTCAATAGCTCAGAATCTTTTTTATCTTTTAAAAAATATGACAAACCTGACAATATATGCTGCCTATGAAATACATAAAATCTCCTTAATGGGCACAAACCCCCGTTTCCCTTCTTAAAATGCTGTTATTTCAACACGCTGAAAACAAAATTCCACCAACTGATACATTGTTCTCTCAATATTCTAAACACAAATGTTAACGTCTACTTTCTACTCGTCTGTCAGAACTTGTCTGTCTTCAAGTAGCCTCAAACTTTGCCATGGACATAAGACATTTCTTTAAAAAAGAACCACCAGTGATACATCAGAAGCAGCTGCCAGTATCTTGTCAGACGTTTCAGGTCATATAAGGTGATCTAAACATCAGTTTAGCGCACTTTGACATTTGATGCTAATCACTACTTGGCTGTGCTGTACAGCACTACATCAGCTATGCTATGCTAGCTAGGTTAGACAGCAAAGAGTTGCTGCTATGGTAATTCGTTCATACAAAACATATAACCAGCGCTGTTTAAGTGTCAAAAATCTGTTTTACAAATGTAATTATCTCTCATTTTAGCTTATTTGACAGTGTTATATTACCTAATAAAAATGTTAGGCTACCTTACGTTAAAACATGATCCAGGCAGCACATCTTGAAAATCCAAGCAAATATAAAAAATATGTTGGACATATTCTTTACTTTATTCAAACATTATATATGTTTTATATAACCCGTTTAAAAAGATCTCATAACGTGTGATAAAGTGGAGGGTGGAGGCTGGTCGCGAGAAGCTTCTCAAGCGAATTTCACATCACACAACACTGTACAGGGACACTGATCTATAAGGAACCTGGATAAAGTGTATAGCCAACTCCATATTGTACCACTTCTAACATACAAAAAAGTAATCAATACATCTCTGCAATCTTTTGAATCTACTGAAAGTTGGCATCACATTTATAAGTCTCAACTTTGCCATTGTTGTTCTCATAAGAATCTCTGTTATTGTTACTTTCCATTAAATAGTATTATCTTGTTCGGGCCATGCAACTGAGAAAATATAATATGAATCAAAAAGGATTTAGGGTTTGACATGTCTACCCTAAATTGGACTAGAATGCAGGAAACTGCATCTAAGAAATCCAAAATTTGCTCAATATGTCTGGCTCCGTCTCTGGTGTAATGTCCCCATTTCTCATTAGTGATCATGAAGAAAAAATAAAAAGCAGTGAGCAGCCAGGAACACAGCACCCACAGAATGGTATGTGGGGATGGTACATTGCTCAAGGGTACCTCAGTGGTGACCCCACCAGTCCTGGGATTCAAACCCAAAACCTTCTGACTGCAAGTACAGATCCCTGACATCCAGGCCTCCAGCTAGTTCTTGGCTTGGATGTGTAGCTTTAGAAAAACTTATTTGCATAAACCTTTGTACATTTCATAGAACTAATCATTTAAGAATTATATTTTGCAACCAAAACTGGTTCTTCCATGGCTTTCTCCTTCTATCCTTAAGAGATACACCATTAAAGAATACTGCATGACATTTTATTTCATTTCACCTTAGGTTTAGAGTGAACAGCGAAGCTGAGCAGGCCATGGTAGACTTGCAGTGTGGAAGGGTAGCTCCATACTGAGAGATCTTGCTTCCTCAGCAAAGTGGCCAGGCATGACAAGATCTAAAATAGTCACATTAGTAAAATTATGAACAAAAATCAGCCAAAGAGCAAAATCATAGCAACACAGCATGTACCCCAAATGCAACCCATTACAAATGACATTAAGACATTTCTCCCAATTTCAGGGATGAAAAAGAAAAGGCTGGAATTTGCCTAAATGTAATGTCTGCACAAGTGGATAAAATAAAAAAACAGGACTGAATGATTTGAGGAGAAAGATTCAAATTGTAATATACAGCAATATATAATTCAATTGAAGCTCAATGTCTCTTCATTCAGCAAGAAGGTACTGAAATATAATTAAAATTGCAGCATTTGCCATTTGAAAATTGGACTATTCGTTGCATCTAAACTCTTCTTTAATCTAAACAGATCATTAATTTTCCCAGCATTCTATAAGGGAAACACAGTTGAAATGAATTCAGTTGTATTTTTGCAGTCTCTGTCCAAAGATTCCAAAGAGCAGTGCTGACCCCTGCTGCCCACTTTGGATGTGTTATGAGTTTAATAATGCTTGCATTCGAAAATAAACTGTGGACACCTATGACATGACACGTAAATCACTGTAGATTGTACGCACCCATCGTACGGAGGAGGCAGATTCGATGCTTGCTTGTTTTGCCAAGATGTCCATGAAGGCCCTTGACGTATCTGAGAATTTCGTTATCAGCACTGGTGCAGGTACCCTGGATGGAAGCACAGGGAAGATGGATGTTAATTAATTAATCAATCAATGGCAAAGAGAATGTTGCAAATTGGTACATTTTGCAAGCTACTGCTTTGTTCTATATGGATTTAATCTGGCATTCCAGAATGCTAATGTAAATGAATGTCAGCATCTGAATCACTCACTATGAAACACAATGTACTTAAAATATTTTTAATTCTGCCTTAATTTATGCACCAAACACCTTAATTTGAATTAAGTGCCCATTAATTTGTAAACTGTTCACTTAATTTTAACTTAAGTGATTTAAGGTGTTAGTTTGAAACCCCTTAATCCTAAACATATGGCATTTTCTTCAGGAGGCTCAGTTATTTAAGGGGCAAATTAAAAAAAATAA
>JBBKCR010000141.1:12901775-12913191 GCA_037577295.1 Ladigesia roloffi | reverse complement strand
TCATACTCGTACTCGTCAAAAGTGCTGTATCCGTACCGGATACTCGTTTCAGCCGAGTATCCGGCTCATCCCTAATTCTTACTTTCTTTAAAAACCCTTCAATGGACAGTCGTTTAGGAACTATTATTGTAAATAAAATGTGCAAGTGAGATGAACATTTATAAACTCCTTTCTCCATGTTCACTAAACACAAAGACTAAAAACAGGTGTTGTCATTCAAAACAATAAACCATAATGAACTATGGATGTATACAAGAGTCTCATACATACGGTTGAGTCAGTATCTCAAACTCCATAGTTCAGAGTTTAATGTTTACCAACACGCTCAATTAAACTGAATAACTGACCCTGGAGTGTCAACAAAGGGTTGCCATGGCTGCAGGTTTTCATTCCCAATAATGCTTGCTTGGAGCAAAAACCAAAATGGCAGCCAAACTGGCCTTTTGTGGATGAGATTTTTCACTCCAGGTCTAGCATTAGTGATACTGGTCCATGATATTTTCCACAGAATTCCTGAAAAGGATACGACAGTGATGGTCCATTTTCAGTATACACCTGCAATGGAAAGAAAGTGTGATGTGAAGGCAGTGTGATATGTCAGACAAGCACAGCACAACACTGCTGACATGAGACTACAGACACTATATTGTTCTTACGTGTTGCAAATGCCACAGTGGTGTGTTCTCGCTGGTTTGGGGATTATGCACTTTTTGCAAACAGATACAAACGGAATGTCATTCTTCATCTGAAGAGTAAAAACAACAACAAACAACAATTGGCTTACATTTCAAATTAACCATGAACTGCAGCACTCCAATATATATTACAGGCATGATGTACACAATATTTTTCCATACATACCTTAGGAGGATATCCAGGTGATGTACTTGTGGCCTTGTAGTAGTGAAAGGCAATCATGACTAAGTTCCAGTGCCCATAACAGATATGCCATGCTATCCAGCCAGGAGAATAGGAATGAAGAACAAAGGGGAGGAGGCAGAAGTATGCTATACAGACGATTGAGCTGGTGAGAGCTACCACTAGAAATACAAAGACCTCAAAGAAGAGAAAAAAGAAACATCTCATAAATATACTCAATATAAACAAATAACAAATCCAAAACTGTAATAAACCTGATGGAAGAAGACACGTTTACATGGAATCATTGACCTACCTTCCCGAACCAGCGGGTGACAATATCGACCATCCAGAAGACTGGCTCAAAGAGGGAATCTGTCACCACATCAGAGTTGGTGAGTGAGTTGAAGTAGAGAGAATTGAACAGGAGTCTGATGTAACTCAGAGGGTCCCTCAGTTTCTGAGGCATGCGGTTGCGACTGCGCCTTGAACAACCTCGCAGCCATCTTGTAAACAAGTGCATAACACTTGGGCAGGGTCGCATCTTGGCCCTAGAAGGCAAGGTTTACACGTAACTCAATTTGCATCCATTTCCATTTAGTAACCGAAAGAATATGCATCACATAAAAATACAATTCATGATTTTTTTGAGGGAAAATTTGTCCATTTTGTTGATTTTTATAGGTCTTAAGCAATCTGGTGGAACACTATCTTAACATCTCATGATACCTTCATAAGATAATAAAACATGACATATCCTCAGTGTACATACACACAAATATGTATATAGGTATGTAACACCAAACGTTAATGTGTTATCACATTAAGGCATTATTTCCTTAACGCCAACAATAATTGTATCATACTTTTTAAAAATACCTTTACTAATATTTTGGGGTTTTTTGTGCTCGTGTGTGTGTGCAGCACACATCTCTATGCATAAATATATATTTATGGGGCTCAGGTGTCCCATTACTTTTGTCTGTAATATATGGGACAACAGCAATGGGACGTCTGAACCCCACAAAAAACCTAATGGGACACCAGACCATTACACCAACTGAGATTTTAATGACAGTGCAGTCAGATACACACACTTTCAAATAGCATTGGTCCCCCTTTACAAATGCGAAATGGTTCTATAGCAAACTACAAAGGGGCAAAGTAGCTTTGGTTTTATATTTGATTTGATTACATAACCGTTTAAGTCGAGATTTACAGAAATATTTGAACTGCAGCTGTAAAACAGGGAACACTGCTGTTAAATGGCACCTCATTTATTTAAAGTATTATTGCACACACACACACACACATGTGTGTGTGTATATATATATATATACACACACACATGTATGTGTGAGTAAATATATAAATACAGCAGGGCATTTACGAATAAAAAGAAAGTCAGTATAACATATTAACATGCCTCTGCTATCGTTTATTCATTACTGACAGAAGATTCGTTTTTGCTGTCATAAAAATTTTTAATTCATGATTTGTACAAAAGGTAAAATGGTAAATTAAGGCTTTTACACACCTAAGCATACAGACTGCTTGGCAATCCATTAATATTACAGACATGTAGTGTTGCAGTGCTCGAGACCAGCCTCGAGACCATTTTCGGCTTTCTGGGTCTCGTCTCAGACTCGAACCCACTTGGTCTTGACTCGGTCTCGAATAACAGTAGAAGGAGGAGGACTCGTAATTTCAGAGCGAGTCCTCAAGACCAGTTTATTTTTTATATGTTCACGTTAACAAAAAACTTCAACAATTATCAATTGATACAAATAAATTCAAACAATAATAATAATAATAATTATTATTATTATTATTAATATATATTTTTTCAAGCATGGAATGTTGACTGCCATTACTTGAAAATTACACTGCATGTTTGTGTAATGGGTGTACGTCTGTGTTTGGCGTTGGGAGATTGTAGTTGTGATCATTATTTGCTCAAGAAGAAATGAAGTTTTAAAGGATATTGAATATTATGTTCTACTGTATTCTCAATATTATTACATAATTATATTGTGATGTAGCCTACTACACATACCACTAGCAAATTTGAATTTGCTCTACAGGCCCTAACTGTGATTCAAATCATATTAATGTTGGTAAAAAGTCACATGAAGAGGTAAAATAGACCTCCCTCCCTTAAAAGTGTACAGGACTGCTCCTGTAAACAATTCTTAGTCTAGCTTAGTTTTTAGGCCTAACTGTTCATTATTAACTGTGGTGATATTAAATTATGGCTATGAAAACTTTTTTGTGGTCTTGGTCTCGACTTGGTCTCAATTCCTGAAAGACTCCGTCTCAACTCGGTCTTGCTTCCTCAAAGACTTGGTTTTGACTCAGACTCGACTGCATTTGAAAACCAATGGTCTCGGTCTCGACCGGGTCTTGACCTTTCAAAGACTCTGTCTCGACACTCGGCATAGGCGGTCTCGTCCCCATCACTAGTGACGTGCATTGAGGACTGAATACCAGACTCTCCTTAATACCACAGCAGGACACCTCAGCACAGTCAGCATTAGCATCAGTGGCCTATAGCCCTCTTCCTGAACTCATAAGCCAATTAGTAAGAAGAAGTATCTGATTTACCTAAGAAGATCAGATACAGATAAAGAGAATGACTGAAATCAATATCACCCTACATTCTCATGCATCTGACCATCCTCCCACACCACTGATGCATTATTTAGTAGTCCTTTTTTACTCTAGAGCAAAATATTAGTGTTTTAGGTAGTTTGTAAATGTGATGACCTGAGCAAAATGCATATGGGATTAAACAAGCATTATAAGAATACAATGCAAGTACTTAGAATAAAAAGAAAGAAATCATGTATCTAAATTATGTATTTGTCAAATGATAATCCTTCACCTACAGTCTCTGTTCTTCATTAGTTACTGCTCAAAGAAGTGTGGTAGATCAGGGAAAACAAATGAAGATTTAAGAGCATATATCACCATAAATAGGCAGACAGTTAATACTGGTCTCTTTGGATTGCTGGGTTTAGCCAGATGTTTAATCTTCAGCAGACAGGCTTCATACTGCCCCGATGAAAAGCCACTGGGCTCCTAATTCCCTTCTGAATGAGAGCTTAACAGAAGCATGCACGAGTGCGCATGCACACAATTACACACACACACACTTTGACTTGATGGTGGGAGAGTCAATGTAAAAGCCATTTTTGTGTGCGTGTTGTTTTATACTGCTTTCTATTCATTCATAACTGCATAGCTACCTTAATACATTCATAAACACACACTCACACACAACACTATCCTTTGTTTAGTGAATGTATCTATTGTCTTTACAGTGATGGTCTGAGGAGACCAACCAAAACCTGATGTAACTGACGGTGAATGAAACTACAGCATCTGCCCAGAACTGGTAAGGCAGTCCTGATCTTCTGCATTCCACGCAGGGCGTGAGGAGTAACAGGGGAAAGTGAAAAGCACTACACTTGTTTGTTAATATAATGATAACCATTATCAATCCGTCAGACACTCACTACAACCAATTTCAATTCAGTCTGCAATATGGGCTGGTGATGTTTCTTTAGTATTAGAATAAATGATCAGTCTGAAGACGAGTCGGGACTACGATCCTTAATCTCACCCCCACCTATCATCAAACAGCCTCGTCTGTTTCAGATCCAGATATCAGCAGAGAGATATTCTCTTTACCTTTTGCTGTCTGACCTCACTGTCCACTTCTGCCAGAAGTGCCAACAGGCAAAACTCAGGTCATGATCGTGCTGGAGGAGGATTTAATCGCGGACATTAGTCATAAGTGAGCCAGTGGTCCCAGCCCGCTTGGCGTCTTTCACTGCTCCGGCGACGTGCAGGTTCGTGGGTTGGAACTGCGGGGAATTGTGGGAATTTGAGTCTTTGAGTTCGCGATTAAATAAAACGAGAATTATTACAGGCAAACAGTTCATAGCCTTATAGTATTTTCTAATATATTAAGGTTAAAGTTCTACAAGTTTCATTCAATCATGTTACATTTCTTAAATAATAACAAAAACAATAAGCCAATGGCTACACATTGAACAGGGGAAGTAGAGGTGCTGCCACAAAGCATTGTGGTAGTTGTAGTCAAGTTTATGCACAGCAGCACGTGCCAGAATTAAACCTTCCTCTGTATTGCCCAGTTATGGCATTCAGTTTTAATTTCGATATTCCGTTACAGACCAACGGGAACGGTGGCGACGACGCCCGAATTGATGAAGTAAAAGAGGATAATCAAGATTATGTGAAGAATCAGAGCAAGCCTTCTGTAAGTAGCAAGCCAGTTAGCATCCCTCGAATAAACATAGTATTAATATTAACAGCCCGTTTTTAATAGCTGCTGAATGGTAGGCGTTATTCATTATTCCTGTGCATTGTTATTATTATAAGTTAATCTTACTGAACTGTCCAATGTAGGCCGATCTCGACTACACTGTATGGACAAAAGTATTGGGACTTCTGACCATTACACTTGCAGGGAGTTTAATTGACATTGCATCTCCGTTCCAGTTCATCACAAAGGTGTTGAATGGCACTGAGGTTCTTCCGGACAGTCAAGTTTTTGCCACACGGTACTCATCCAAACATGGTTTTATACACCTAGCTTTTTGCACAGTGGCAGAGTCATGCTGGAATAAAAAAGGTTCTTCCCCAAACTGTGTCCTCAAAGTTGTGTCCACGGCGTCCAAAATGTCGTGGTATGCTGAAGCATTAAGTTTGCCCTTCACTGGAAATAAAGGGCCTAGCCCAAAGCCTGAAAACACGAGTGTCCCAATACTTTTAGCCATAGTGTATCTCGTAGTATTGTTGTAGGTCTACCTTTAGAAAATGTTCAAAAAACGTGCAGTTGAGCGTTTTATGTTTCCTTACAGGAACTCAGCAAGTGTGTACATAAGAAGCAGAAGGAAGCGACAGAGCACAGACACAAGCAAGATTTTCTTTCCCACCCTGAGAATTCAGTCACAGAGACGGTCACTATAGGTGCATTACCGCCGCTCTATTACCTTAATGAATCTGTGTTTGAACAAACAGCTCCTGAACGGGAGGATGGAGAAAACATACTGTTAGAGTCAGTGGCCCAGAACACAGACCTCATAACTGGAGTGTATGAGGGGGGCCTAAAGATCTGGGAATGCACCTATGATCTACTGGAGTATGTTGATGATGCAGGCTTGACTTTCTCAGGGAAGAGAGTCCTGGACCTGGGATGTGGAGCCGGACTACTTGGCATTGTTGCATTAAAGAGAGGCGCAAGCAAGGTCCACTTCCAGGACTACAACAGCACTGTGATAGAACAGTTAACCATGCCGAATGTGTCCCTCAACTGTGAGGAGAGCGATGAAGAGGATGAAGGAAAAAAAGTAGAAAGCCCACCATGTAAGAGAAGAACCTTGGGTTCCTCACATTCTTCACCTGGAGACTGCTGTAGTTTTTTCTCAGGAGACTGGACTGCCTTTCTCTCACTGATGGAAAGCAAAGACCCCACACTGAAATATGACATTATCTTTACATCTGAGACTATCTACAATACAGACTACTACCCTTCTCTTCACAGCGTATTCCACAGACTGCTCGCTGAGGATGGAATTGTCTATTTAGCCTCAAAATCTCATTATTTTGGGGTTGGTGGTGGCCTTTATTTGTTTCAGAAGTTTTTGGAAGATAAAGGTGTTCTAGAAATGAGATCTTTGAAAGATATTGATCAGGGCCTTAAGAGGCATATTGTTGCTTTGACATTCAAGAAATCGCTCATAACTCATAATATAGAGGTTTGTACTTGATGCTATTGATTTGAACATCTGTAAACAAACAAAAATTCACTGCCAGACCGCTGTTGAACTGACATTAAAATGATTTGATTAAAAAAAACCATTAAAAAAGCCTCTTGAACTACTGGATGGGTTTCAAGATTTTATTCATCTTCTCAGGTTAGTTTTATGTAGATAAGCATGACATTTGAAACATTTCTTCACAACGTGCCCATATTTGCCTAACATGTTTATCTAGTGTAGCATATAACCATTATTCACTATACTGGGGACTATGTAGCAGGTGTTCACTGTCCAAATTCACGGTCACAGATTTGTGTAAAAATAGGAATAACAGTAACAACTTTACTGAAGAGGGTTTCTGCTGAAAGGGAATGTGATGTTTAGACTAAACATCACATTACATAAACCAACTTTGGACATTTTAGAAGACAGTGTTCCATTACTGATTATGAATGGGATTGAGGAATGACATTTTCAAAGGCAAATTACATGGTCCCTCTATACAGGTTTGGTCAATAAATACTATTTATATCTATGTTCTTTAGTACACAGAAATAACTGTTGACACACGCATACAAAACAAATGCAAACACACTGAATCCAAAAGTTGAGCAACATCAGTAGTGCTGGCTCTTTTTTAGACCAGTTCAGTGCCGACAAGTAATCCCCTTGTAAAAGTAGGTCTACGGAGAGAGATTCTACTTTTTGGCCTTTCCCTGTGTTGCCACAGCCTCCATGGCCTTCCGCACGGTCTCCTCATCTCCCAGGAACTGCATTGGCTTGATGGGCTTCAAGTTCTTGTCCAGCTCATAAAGTATGGGGATGCCAGTTGGCAGGTTAAGCTCCATTATGGCTTCCTCAGACATACCTTCATGAGCAAAAACAAACTGGATTAGCTCAACTAAACAGGGTGATTGATGCAAGAACATGAACAACTTTGCATAATCAAATGCAATGAATTATTGTGCCAGAAATAATCAGCAATATCTGGTGAACTGAATAGACACATTTAATATAGAAGAGCCTCACCTTCTAGATGCTTCACGATACCCCTCAGGCTGTTACCATGGGCAGCAATCAGCACCCTCTTGCCCTGTTTGATTTGAGGAACAATCTCATCATTCCAAAATGGCAGGGCACGGGCAATGGTGTCCTTCAGGCTCTCGCAGGAGGGCAGCTGGTCCTCACTTAGGTCTGCATAACGCCGGTCCTATGGCAAAAACAAATGACACTCGGATGTTCTTGAGGCTTATCTGGTGACACTTGGCTTTGTGTCTGTTTACACAACTGAACACCATCTCAGCTAAACTTTGGCTTTTGAACCACAGCACTTATTAACCAGTAACCAGCTGTGTTCTGCAGTAGTTGTGCAATGATCCTCTTATAGATTATCAGAGGAATAATTATCAAAGCAACTTGCTAATTTTTCATAAAACTCTCCTTTTTGCAGAAATTCTGTCTCACCTTGCTAATTACACTGTAATAGTCATGCTCTGCTTCCATGGGAGGAGGTGGGATATCGTAGGAGCGCCTCCATATCTTGACCTGGGCCTCACCATGCTTTGCAGCAGTCTCGGCTTTATTTAACCCGGTCAGACCTCCATAATGACGCTCATTCAGCCTCCAGGTCCTGTGCACTGGAAGCCACATCTGGTCGATACTATCCAAAACGAGCCATAAAGTACGAATGGCCCTCTTGAGTACAGAAGTATAGCAAATGTCAAACTCATAGCCAGCATCTGCAGAGACACAAGGAAATATACAGCAGGGGTGTTACAATATGCATTCATTATTAAACACAAAAGTTAAAATTGCCCCCAACAGTTACACGTGAACACAACACAACTCACTGAAAAATGTGAAATTATGTCGATGCATTAAACCCATTCACCGAATAAAGCAGTCGGTAGAATGCGGGCACCCATGGAGTAGTGTGTGCGGACGATACCTTGCTCAAGAGTACATCAGAGGTGCCACCAGCAATCCTGGGGTTATATACAGTCATAATTGAACCCTGTTTTAAGTGATTCAAGATGAAAAGGAAAGTGATAAAATCCTGATCATGAGGGTTACAGCATTATGACATGTTGCGGGCAACTGAAGAGATCACGCTACACGCAGCACGTTCGCAGCAGGCAGGCCAAGCCCCTTGCGTCACGAGAAGGTGGGATTAAGCTCTTTAGTTGAAGCCTGATTGGTCCACACAGTTCGAGCAAAATCCAAGGGGCGATCCCTCAACCAGAGCACGGAAAACACGCCTCCCTACAGGAAATCAATACTCGTGGCTATCCATTTAGATTCTACTTTAAGATGGTCTTTCCTTGAGTAGAATAGTTCATATACTTTGTCTAAATCTGTCCTGAAAGTTCACAGCTAATCGTTACAAAAATTCTAAATTCTAAAGTGATGGTGTTGCAAACGTGGATTAGGCATCCCTTCCATTCCTTCTTAGATAAACAACCCTGTGCGCTGTATTATAAATTGTTGATCGTGAATGCACGTACCTTTTAGAGCCTGTCCGCCTCTCTTTGCCTCATGAATCCCTGTCTCACTAAGGTCAGCGTCGAACCAGCCGCAGAAACGGTTTTCTTGGTTCCAGCAGCTCTCCCCATGACGAATCAAGACTAATTTGTAGGCAGCCATCTGTGAGAAACACAGTAATCAATAATAATTTGAAGAAGCTGAAGTAACTGTTCTCTCTTCCAGGGAGAAAGTCGCACACTGGCAGTCGACCTTTGCTATGGCTAACTGATGTGTCCTCTCTCGTGCTCTGATTGGCTGTTCTCAGACATGAAGCCTGCTCCCGCTTACGTTTCTACCAATCACAACGTAAATAGGCAGCGATGCCCCAACCACTTCAGCTGTCAATGTGCAACCACACGGGATCTAATCAGGCTGTGTCCCAAATCACGCACTGTATACTTTAGTACTTTACTGGCGGCTTTTCTTCTGGCTATTTAGTTGTATTTATCACACTATGTAGGGAGGTAGTACACAATTTGGGAAGCAAACACCGTCTATTACATAACCGCATTTACGGAGAACCTGAGAAGGCAACAGCAGTACAACACATCCGGTAACCACACACTACTACCCATAGAGGCGCTGTACATTACCATCAGCATCCAGACGACCACTTTTATTGTGTACACTACATGAACAAAAGTATTGGGACGCCTGACAATTACACCAACTGGGATTTTAATGACGATGTATTCAAATATATAGACTTCAATTTGGAGTTGGTCCTCTATTGCAGCTCTAAAAGCTTGCACACTTCTTGCAAGATTTCCACAAAATTTGGAGTATTTCTGTTAGAATTTTTGCCCATTCATTCTGTAGAGCATTTATGAGGTCTGGCACGGTTATTGGATGAGAAGGCCTGGAACACAATCTCTGTTCCAGTTCATTCCAAAGTTGTTGGATGGGGTTGAGGTCAGGGCTCTGTGCAGGCCAATCAAGTTCTTCCACACCAAACTCATCCAACCATGTCTTTCCGGAGGTTATTTTGTGCACTGGGGCACAGCCATGTGGCATAGAAAACGGTTGTGCACAAAATGTGTCCAGTTGGAAGCATGGCATTGTCCAAAATGTCTTTGTGTGGTGAAGCATTAATAAGCATTATACTGGAAGTTAGGGGCCTTGCCCAAACCCTGAAAACCAGGAGTGTCCCAATATGTTTGTGTGTTACACAAGTTTCCACAACAATAATTTACAAATATAATTCATAAATATTTTAATGTATCTGGATAAAAGAAATACTTTTGTCACTTTAAATGGACCTATGTCCACCTCTTCAATATATTGAATGCAAATGTCATAATATATGTTATTATATGCTAATATTTACATAAAATATGTGCAAATACATTCAACATAAAAAACACACTTCCCTTTCATTATCATGCACTGATGCTGGTGGAGGAATAAAATTCAAGAGCATGGATCCAGATATTTATAGGAATTTCTCAGCAATGTTTTAGTGTTATGTTTAATATATATTTTTTTTGTTGTATAGCCCATGCATTTCACTCCACCTGCAAACCATGTGAATGTACTTTATAATAATATAATGAACAGCATTAAAAAAGTATTCTCCAAGCATCAAGCCTTCTCAGGATACCCCATGTGTAGTTATTGATCCTGTGCAGACAGAAGGTTGGCACTTAAAATGTGCCCTTCTTGCACAGGTTCTTGAATTTTCCTGAGAATTCTATCTAGGTTAAGGCCTGAGACTAGACATGCTCAATTTGGGTTAGGGTGCCCAGCAGAAGTCCTTGCATAATTTTCTGCATGCATTTCTGAATAAAACAAGGGGGGGGACTCAAAGTCTTCTAATTAAAACATTATATTAACATAATTTTTCCACACAGCTGATGTAATCACAAATATATTGTATCACAAGACAGACAAGACAGATTACAAGACAACAAAAGTCTTTAAAATTGGAATGCTATAAGGAATTGTGCCAAGATGACCAGGAACAAGTCCATTGTAATTTCAGTAAGACTTTAACTTACGTATGTGGAAACAGAGTGGTGATCTATTGTGATGACTCCATAAGTCACTGGAAAACAGTGATCCTTGTTTTACCCACTTGCTCCCATTAAAATGAAATTCATTCTTGATAGTTAGACTGAGGAAATAAGCAAAAATATAAGTCTTGTGGATGTGATTGGCATGAGTAATCCAGGACACAGCATAGAAAGACAATCACTTGCTTTATAATATCTGGCAATGTATCAGACACATTAGCTAAATGCTAATGC
>JBBKCR010000141.1:12881063-12897198 GCA_037577295.1 Ladigesia roloffi | reverse complement strand
TCTCTCTTTCTCTCTCTCTCTCTCTCTCTCTCTCTCTCTCTCTCTCTCTCTCTCTCTCTCTCTCTCTCTCTTTCTCTTTGACTCAGAGGGATGGTTAGGGTTTCAGGCCAGCCCCTTGCCCCCAGAGCTTCCTCTTCCAGCTGCTGGGTGGAAAAGAAGGGGAGGGAGACAAAGCTCTCCAGCTTCCACAGAGGAAACGGAAGGGACGAAACACAGAAAACTAATTTCAAAACCTCGAGGCTGTGCTCAAGCAGTGCTGTGCTTTGCTCTTAACGCACAAATTCCTCTGCTGTCTTTTTTCGAAGTTGCCAACGTTGTTTTCTTCCTCTCCTGAGGTCTGTGGTTGTTTTTTCCTGCTTGTGGCAAATAGCCTCCACCCTAAACAGGAGAGAGACAGACAGACAGACAGACAGTCAGAGGAGACCAACTCCAGGGCAAGGAGATGTCCCCCCAGCCACAGGTGAGGAAGAATTACCTGGAGTTCGTTAAGAGCTTCATTGGGATTGTACGGATCCTCCAAATCCTGCTGGGAGCCGGTCTCTGGGTCACCATCGCTACCACCAAGTATGAGGGATCCGTCCACTTTGTGCTGTTTGTGGCTGTGTTCTTCTGGCTCCTCACGCTGGCCCTCTTCTTCCTCACCCTGCTGAACAAGCAGGACCTGGTCCCCATCGTGGGCGGAGAAAGGTGGCTGTTAACCAACATGGTGCATGACATCGCTGCCACTCTTCTTTATTTGTCTGCGATTGGCATCATGATCTACAAGACAGACAAGAACTCTTTCTGCAATGTGAAACACTACAAGCCCTTGTGTCTGTATGGCGTCTACCTCACTGCCTGTGTGTTCGCCTGCCTCACTGCCTTTGTCTATCTGCTCTCTGCCATCTACGGCTCCTGCAAAAAGTGCCGGACGGGGCAGCCTGCGGTTTAACAGCCCACCGTAGACTCTGGACGATGGATGGACGGGGGGAGGGAGGCCGCTGCTCTCTGAGAGAAAAAGGGCCCTTCCCCAGGTGGCACACAACTGGCCTTTAGAGACTGAAATAAACATTTCTTTTCTCTTAAAGCAGTGGGGTTTAATGCCCTCGTCTCAGGCTTCCAGGTTTGTTGTTTTTTTCTACAGTAATTTAAAGTCGGAACTTCAGCAGCTGAGCAAAAAGCATATATATATTTTATGGTGTGTGTTTTTTTTACTTTATATATATATATATATATATATATATGTGTGTGTTTGTGTGTGTGTTCAATCTACTCAACAATTCATATATTGGAGTATGTTTTCCTTCCTCATACTGGCACAACGAGAACCAAACAGCAGTCTTTATGGCAAGTCTGTAGCATTTTTTTTCATCTTTGTGATCATGACATAAATCAGTGCCTTTTACATGACTGAATTTACATACTACACATGTGGGTGTGAGTACTACCAAAATGAATAACCTCATTTTAAGACAATTCCTGAGAAGGTGTTTCTTGCTTAGAAGAGCACAGCAACAGTGTTATGTAAAATATCTCAAAGGTGAAGCGAATGGTCAAGAAGCAAATGTCAAAAAATGAATAAAATAAATAATCTGAGCATATTCTATTTCTCTGTCATTATTAGGAAGAGAGGTTTTTAAGCGCAATTAGGCAATGCATTCCACTGCAGCCAGGCTGCCATTAAACACCAGGAGCTGAGGAGCAGTTAGAGATTCTGAACTTTAAGGGTTTTTGTTGGTTTTGGCTTCAAAAACCGTACAGATGTTGTTTTATTTGAGATATGTTCAATGATGGCATGCGAGAAGTCCTCTACAGAACTGACTGAAGCTTTTCAGTTGATAGAAGGAATGAAGAGGGGGAGTGTCTTACTGTAATCTCAAATAGGAGGGGTGTATTTACAGAGAAATGAACAGAGGCTTTATGTAGGCCCCATTCTAGGCACCGGTTCTTTCCCATTCCCCAATTATGTAAGACAAACAGGATTATGACATATTTGATTCAAATATACACAGATACAGTCATTTGGCAATAATTATCCAATAATAAAAACATTTTGTTAGATTGTATTCATGGCAATAATGAATGCACAACGTTTTTAGTAAGATTTTATGTAGCTTTATGTGTGCCTTTTACTGAAAGACAGTATTTTTCTTAATGCTTTCCCTAACCCAGTTCATACAGAAGACTCCTGTTATGTTTGGGATAGCATTTTTTGGTTCAGATTACATGTATTTTCCTAATTTAATGGGGACAAACAAAATAAATATGCATCATGATATGTTTTCAATGTCCTGTACAAATTTTGTGTGTTTTCTTTGGGGTCAATTTGACCACAGGCTGTTTTAGTTGGTTATTTTGAGAGCAAGATAAAATGCAATTTTAAAATGAAAATAAAAACAGGCCTATAACTGAATATAATATCACCTGCAGGAATGTGAGAACACTGATATTTTACATGACCCTGGGGGGAGTGGGCATTTTTCCATGAAAATTTTGATATTTCCCGCACTGTTGGGACATACATGTTTTAATTAAAGCACTATTTATGTATTCAACAAAGAAAATACCTGACACATAAACTTGGTAGCCATTTTAATTTCAACCATTTTCTGAGGTTTAAATTGCTGGGGTGAAACTGACCCTAAGCATAAAGGGTTTTAATAGATTTGAACATAACATGAAGGTTAGAAAGAACCCATTCCCTTGTTGTCGTATCTTGTCTTTTCAGGTGGCATTAGTCTGTTAATGCCATCTGTAGCAGACACATGGAATCCCCATTTACAGATCTGTAATGGCTGGTGACTGCTTCTGTCACAAAGGAGACCATGGTGAACAGAATTCGCCACATACACAACATGGATGAACAACCTATTGAAGAATGTGTGAAGATGCAGACCTTCTGATTAGCCTTGTGGGTGGAGATGTGGAACTTATCTTTAGCTGGTTCCACATGGAATGCGAAGGACATTTCCCTGTGAAAGTGATAGAACAGGACATCACTGAACTTCTCGCCTGTATATTCATGTCTTTGCGCCAAGGGTGGTATAAACCGATTTCTGTGATACTGAGGACATGCGGCATGAGTAAAGGATGAAAATACCCACTTGTTACTGGAACTGAAGTCTGGCTGTGGCAGTGGGCCTCTAAAATTCCTACAAGTTGGCGAGGCTGCATAAAGCAGGCTCTGTTTCTCAGTGTGTCAGTCATGGCCCTTAGCTGTTCTACTTTCTGGCTTTTTCTTGCTGTCAGGAATGTTTTGTATGCTTTCTTGTCTCTTATCCACCTTTCTTGGCAGTCTTTCTCTCCATTTTTAGTAAATAAAGCCTTAAATATAACGTTAGGTGCTCCAGCCAATATATAACAAAAAAGCCAAAGCAAACAGGCTTTCACCAGTCCTGTTTACATTTAACATTTGACTACAAAGAAATGTACTGTATTTCAGTATGAAGGCCAGAATAATTTAAATGTCTATCTATTGCTCTCGCTTTCGTCCACGCAGCTTATTCACATCAGATCTGGAAAGAATTCTTAATCCGGCACTGAAGACCTACTCTGCACATTCTGACTGTCATGTCATGAATGATACGTTTACACATCGGCTGACGATTTTAGAGAGACCAACAGTTGATTCAGGTTAAACAGACCCTTACAAATCTTGGCCATGGACTTGGTGTACCATGGAGTAAATAAATAACACCAAACATATTCAAACCCAACTTTTGGAAAACAGCAATGTTTACTAGTGCACTACACCTACAGCTAAATATGCCAGGGATTATGATCACCATGGAATAATCTGTAGAACCAAACAAATGTAGGAATCTGTTGACCAGGTGATCATATATTCATTGAGGCATGGCTTACAAGAAGAGAATGACCTTTACAGAGTTTTAAAAAATCATGCAGTAAAACAAATTCCATATTTTGTAGTTAAATCACACATGTGCATTAGTTTAACATGTGCATGGTGATGATAAACAAACCTGCACAGATTTAGGGTAAATAAATTGTATCATTAATAAATTGTATCATAAATAAATTGTAGCATTTTCACAGCCCAACTCCTCATTTGTTCTTATTTGTAACAAATACAACATGCATGTAGAGCTGAGAATGGCTCTCAGTCCTCCCATCACATTCTATTATGTTTCCAATCTGACATAACAGATTGGATTCTTTTCAATCATCTCCAAGTATGTTTAGCCCTCTAATGATTCGTTAGAGTTTGGAAAAACACAACATCTGAATCATTGAATGATCTAATCATTTTGCTTCATTTTAAAATGTAATGCCAAAAGACAAATAACAATAAAGTAAAAACGTCTGATTATTATAATTACTTTGATTGTATTAATGGTAAGTTTATCGCTACTATTCTTAAGTATTTGTTTGACATCAGTTCCAGCAAAAATAACAAAGTAATAAATAGAGTTAAAAATGACTAGCAAGCTAACACTGACAATTGATAGACATCACACAAACCATGGTCAGCAACAAAGGGTGGCATCCTACACTGAGTGGCTTCATCCCAATCTGACAAGCACACACCAATACTAATGCATTTATTAGTACATGGTTTTGGAACATATAATCACCAATTAATAATACCAGGAAAACACATAAAATAGTAAGAAATGGCATCATATAATAAGGATAAGACAAAATATTTAAAAAAATATAAAGAAATGTCAGAATATCAGACTATGTGATGAAATAGGTTGCACATATTTGTAACCTTGTTGTAATCCCTGTAATTAGTCTTAGATTTCACTGCTTAATGAATGAGTTGCGGTGCACTACATTTTCATTGTAAATTCTCGTAGGAACATCCGGTGTTGGATAAACATGAATGGTTATATAACATGTTCAGAGGGTTATTTCTTATATTTAAGTTCTGTATTTGTAGCAAATCTAAAGTCAGTTTGCATATAAGTATCAGTCATAGGAACTTAAACACACAAGTACCATTTGAGGAAGAGCAACTACTTATTATAATAATTGAATTTGACAAAATAATTGTGTTGCTATAGTCATTGCAACAGAAGGCCTGGGACGTGCCCCTGTGTTTGTATGGGTTATCAATAAGTCCCCATCATTGGCTTTTCCACTAGTAGTGAAGATCTTCGTTGAGAGCTGGACTGCTTTATGGACCCCGCCAAAGCAGTCTTAACCACACTCTCCACACAGTGCTGAGACACACATTCCTCAGAGTGACGCACCCTTTGCTGTGCGGAACACACTGAGACAGGGAATGGGCCGAGTCAACAGAGAGAACCAAAAGAGGGAGCAAATAAGATGGGGACACATTTGCTTTAACTACTATCCTGAGTAGAATGGATACAAGAATATAACAAATATTCATCTGCTCCCTAAATAAAAAATCAACAAGACATAACTAAATGTAAACCTGGAACAATGCAGTCTTTGTCCTATTACTACCATCCTCTTCCTTGGTGCTTGCAGTGGTGCGACTTATAGAGAACCTTTATTATACTGCAATCTTCATTTCTACATTTGTCCATGTTGTCATAAATTAGCATATGTTCCAGAAGACAGAATCAGCTTTGAGGTTTTCTTAGGCAGGAGGAAATTACCTCATATCCTGTCTCTTATATACATGAATTGGTGCTGTGTTTGAGTAAAATGTGGCATAGGGAAGTGCTCCCTGCTATTTATAGGATTTTGGAAATACCGAGGCTACCGTCTTGGTTCCAGCCCGCAGCAGATGGCACAGAAGTGCTGTGAACTCCAGGAAGAATGAAACTTTGAAGTTTGGGTGCACCTTGCTGTGATCATTACTGTTAAATACAGTACAGTGGGTGGACTGTATTTAACTCTAAAGCCCTTTCTGCTAAATCAACATTTACCAGGAAAAAGCTTTTCCACACCTCTCAGCCCTTAGAACTGCACTGCCATGGGGTGTTAAAGAGACGGGTGTAATTAAGTAAACACAGAGGGTCTGTCTGGATCACTGAATCACCAGAAAGAAACCGCTAAGCTAATCTCTGTCATGTGTTCATACAAAAACCACATTTCACTTAAACGATGTTGAGTGTATTACATTATAGACACAATGTTGACACCATCTCTAGATAGGTGGCTTAATAGTCCCAACAATATGTCCATGGTATAATATGCTCGATGCAGATTATTATATTAATATAAATGTGTGTGTATCCTGAAACCATTACTGATAGGCTGCTTTCTTTCTAGCTGCTCTGAACCTTCTGAACATTCTTTGATACATTTTCTTAAGCAGCTAGGACTGGATAGTCTAGTCATTTTTGGAATCCAGGTTCAGGCTTGCATGAGCAAACCAGACAGAGGCGAGGAAAACTCCCTAAAACTGGAGGAAGAAACCTTGGGAGGAACCAAAACTTAAAAGCAGAATAAATTCTTCTTTTTTTGACACCAGGATGTGGGAGAGAATTAAAGAATGACACAATGAAGATGACTAAAATTAAGACGCCTGTGTGTACAGACCTGATCACTCATGACCAGTGAAGTGCAGTCTTAGCAAAAGCAGGATCTATTACAATAGTTTCTGTTATAGTATTGATGACACATAACAGAATACAGATACAATCAGGACTACTAGCTAACTGTTTTCTCTCTGTATTGACATTGAAACTGTGCCCTCATTTGTTTCTGCAAAGATCACTTTAGGATTAAACAGCCAACTGCTCTTGTTATCTAATTCTGGTGCCATTAAACTGATGTGATGAACAAGTAATGTAACAGTATGAACATTGTAAACCACAAATGTGCCTAAACAAGAAACAATCCGAAATCTCACTGGTTTCCTATTTTAAAATCAAAGTAATTAAATGAATGTATAATAATGTAAACAGAAGAAGTAGACATGCCTGTAGGTATGGTAGTGTCGGAGTATGTCATTTGACTTGCACCTGCTTTTGTTGTAGCTTTGTTGAATATCAGTCTAATTTTACTGGTGCCTTCTTGTTAAAAATTTCTTCCAGGATGGACGTCCATGTGTGATTTTGAAAGGTGTCCACTAGAGGGCACCAAAAGCTTTCTTGCCACTCTTTATTCAAAACAGTTTTAATGAAACAACCAATACCAAACTCTTCATGCAGTTATTCAAGGCCATAGGTAGAGTTGAATAAGTGTAAAGTTTTAAAAATAATTCTGCATGTTGTCTGCCTTTGCTCTGGTAAAAACATCTAAAAAAGGTGTCCTCACTAAATAAAGTAAAAACCTGTACAGAAAGTCCAATATCACATTTTGTTCACATGTATCTTCCTCATCAAGTCATCAAGCCCTAAAGTGTTCTATAGAGAACATACTGGACTTTCCAGTGATGTGGCATGTAATGGGTTTGCATGTTGGTAACAAGGTCTGTAACGGCAAGACATATATGAGGTGCACCAAATGCTAAACGTTCCTCTGCAGAAATTAAAATAAATATATATTCAACGAAATCAAAATTGTAAGATGTTTTATAGGCCCAAATAGATAGAAAGTCACACAAAAAAGAAATTGTAAGACACAGCAGTTTGTCCACCATAGAACCATGAAAGAGCACAAGAAGAACACCCTTTTTGTACAAGCAATACCCCTAAAAAACTCTATTGAATAGGACTTGGCAAATATGTGAACACATCTTCTCTTTTTACAAGGTACGTTTTGAGATGTTTGGATGCCGGAAAGCACAGTGGGGTATTATTATAATTGAGATCACTATCCCCAAGCACCTCAGTGCTAAGCCTGCTGAAATTGTGCACGATGTGCATTTAAATTGTGAGCAAACGTGGCTCTTGTGGGTTATCATAGATCTTATGGGTCCAGATCCATGGGACTTTTTCTGTTTTGGAATCTATTCTTCTTTAATCTTCTTTAAATTAAAGTGTCATCCAGTACTGGTATTGGATACCAGAGGCTGCAAGCTCTTCACATTTGTACCAATGTCCTTTTATCTGGCCTTTTGAACCCACATATCTGGCATAACTCCATGTCAGCAAGCTTGCAAATTTAATCAAATTTCCATTTGTGATTTTGACCTTAGAAAAATAGCACCTTTCCAGCACAGGACTAATGCTGATTGTCTAGTAGAGGAACTGTGGAAGGAATAGTAGAAGGAAGATACAAAAGGAACATTTCCATTGCGATAATTTCCCTGAAAGACTCTTTTGATTGGTCCATTATCTTTTACATCAGTGTCCCTGTAAAAAGGGTAAATGGAACTTTGTACAGTGTTTCATAAATCTGAACAATCTCCTGCAAGACTATTAAGATTAGCAGACATAAACAAATGCATTTCCAACATTTGTCTGTAAATGCAGTGGAACACATGTTCAATATGAACCGACAGTGCTACTGCGTCCTAAATCAAACACAATTATCCTCAGAATGACTGTGTTACCAGTGGACAGCCTTCATATTGCTTTTAGTTATATTGTCTGCATTAATCTCTCACTTTCTTTCAATCATGTACTGAATTAGCCTTTTTCCAATTACTCACTTTATATTGTCTCTGTCCATTTCAGCAGCGAGAAGCTGGTAGACCTAATAAGACACCTAATAAGGTTGCCTTAGCATGGCTAATGTAATGTAATCTGACCAAGAACGCTCTTATAGTTTAGCTTCCTTCATCACAAAATGCCTTTTGACTTAACTACCTCTCACTTAATTAAAAATGATGACAAATTATGGTAGACTTAAATCACAGAACACAGAATGAGAAGAAGAAGCCACTGAAATTCAGTCTATATACACATTTTCTTATAAAACTCTTTGACTCTCTCTATTTTGAGTCACTGTTTGCCAGCTCCCCTTATAAGTGTCGAATGTAATTCTTCCATGTTGTCATGCTCTGACTGAAGACCTCTCTGTGACATTTGGCTTTCTTAATGAAATGTTTATCGTAATCCTTTCCAGAGCTTTGTGCCCTATACTGCTGTGGCATCTCATTTGCTTTGCGCTGCAAAAATGTAATGTCATTCTAATGAATTGAGCACTGAGGCACTTGATTGAGTGGATTAACTGGTCATTTGGTGGCAAACAGTGTATAAAAGTTTTATTGATTGAGGTAGGTAAATTTTCTGGTGGAGCTTGAGTCCAAAAAACATAGTTCGTCTTGTTAAATTAGCAATACCCACTGACTAGCAGGTTTGTCTTGAGTTAGTGTAGGTATTTTTGGCACCAATGCATGAGTATAGACTTTTCTTTAATTACCTCATCAAATAACTACAGTTTAATTTCCATAATATGCTTGAATAAACCTCTGTGGTGCCTAGCCCAGTAATGATTACATTAGAGTTGTTTGTTTGTAATTATATTGTGTTACAAATTGCATTAAACTATTGCAATGATTGAAAATATATGATTGCCATTTCCCCGCACGCTTCACATAATTAGCACTTATAGCTGCAGTCTGTTCACATCTGTGCGTTTCATGGTCTAAATCGCTAAAACACTAGTTAGTGAGAATTGCTGCTGTTGTCTGCTATGCCAGTGCCAGATGGAATAATCAGGTGGGCCAGAACACTTTGTCAAGTACTGACAAGATGCTGCTACAAACAGCTATACAGCGTGACAACTTTGTTATTTAATTAATAACAGAACAATACCTTTTGGTCTTCTTTTATTAACAGCATAGAGAAAAACAAGCCCACACACACCAATCACCAGTCACAACGGTAAACCACCACAGAAGTGAATAACAATGAGTTATCTTGTTATAGTGGCACCTGTCGAGGGGTGGGAGATATTAGGCAGGAACGGAACAGTAGGTTCTTGAAGCTGAAATGTTGGAAGCAGGAAAAATGGGCAGGAACAAACTGTGCATCTCAGTATGAGGTCCAATTACGCATCTGTGGAAAAAAGAGTTCCTGCGAATGTTTTTGGTGCCAGATACCAAAAGACACCTTCAAAAGGTCCTGTGGAGTCCATCTCTAAATGGGTCAGAGCTGTTTTGCCAGAACATGGGTGAAGTATACAATATTAGGCTGGGCTATTAGCTTGCCGAGTGTAACGTAATGGCTAAGTGGCTAGTGCTTGAACAAAACAAACAGAAATACATCCCATGGATCTATTTCGAATCAGGCAAGTCCATGTATAACGAGCAAATAGCTAAACATCTTAGATGTGAAAACAGCACACAGCATCACAGGCTAGAGGCATTTTTAAAACAGTAAGAAATGTGTGGGCAAGTACAAAATGAATAACGCAGTGCAGCAGCCAGTATGCTAATGATAAATTGGCCCATTTACAATAAAACTGTACTCTCAGAAACAACACAAACAACAAAAATGAGTAAGAGCAGTAGTTACTGAATAATTTTAACACTGCTTATTCAAAACTGCCCATGAAACCATGAAGAACACATTTTTGCGTAACTACGAGCCTATTATCCACACTGCTAACAGCTGTAATCAGAGTTCGTGAACTGTCCAGCTCTCTCTTAGTGACTTAGCATATCTCCAGCTGCTTGCTGCCCCTATTAAAGCCTGCAAGCATGGGGAGCTCTGATGGACATATGGGGCTGTACAAGCTCTGGGAATCATCAGTGCAATCAGAGGGTTGAGCCAGAGGTTTGAGTTCAGCGCAAAGCAACATGAGCAGATGGACATTAACACAGCAAATAGACCAAGAGTTTTGTTTTTAGTTAAGCAGAAGAATATTCATCCTGTCCACATAGTGACCATTTTACACTGATTATCCCATTACAAAGTTCTGGGGTTTGGATGTATTTGGCAGCATGAAAACAGTATGTTCTTGAAGCTGATGTGTTGAAAAAGGGAAAAATGGGCAAGTTTAAAGATCTGACAAGAGCTAAACTGTGCTGACTAGAAAGCAGAGTCAGAGAATCGCCATATCTCATGCTGACCCCTGTCCACTGCTGAAAATTCCTACAATGTGTGAAGATCAGAACAGGAGGAATCAAAATCAGAATAAGAAAACTTTATTTATCTCGGAGGAAATTGCTTATGTGGTGACTGCCACATCACACAGACACAAAGAGACACAAGACACCAGAATAATGTAAAATAAAAAGTTTAATAATATATAATAATAAAATAAATATAAGAAGTCAAATATAAATCAAAATACAGTCTAATAAATAAAAGATGGACTGATGATTTACACTTTGTTTTAATTAATGAGGACAGCCTGTGTGTGTGTGTTGTTTTTCTGGGGAAAAGACAGCACCAAAATGCACCATGGGAAGAAGGAACGCTTGCAGAGGCAGTGTGATACTCTGGGCAATGTTCTGCTGGGAAACCTTGTCCCACTTACAAGTACATACAGCATTAAATTCCAAGTACACCCTTTCATGGTAATGGTATTTCCTTATAAAATCTTTTAGCTTTATATTTCTCCACCATAATATTCAGAGATAGAGGAACAATGTAAAACATGGCGTCCAAAATCCTTGCAAATACCTTGCAATTACCAGGATTAAGGAGCTGATGTCCATACCTTGATTTTGAGTCCATACTTTGATGTGTCAGGCCTGATATGGCTACACAGAATGAACTGATACAATATTGGGAAGGAGTTTTTAATAGCAGGTTAGTGTTTAGTACTTCTAAAACCAAGTAAGACTCAAGACAACTGCTTCATGTTGGTTTTACATTTTTATTTTGGAATGAGATGGTGACAAGTAAATCAGGTCTGACCTTTGCATGATATTTCGTTTTGAGGTCTGTTGCGTATTCAGTAATGAGCTGTCCTCAAATTAGATGCATCTTATTATCAAATATATGGATTTACTCCACACAGAATGTCATGTACTGGTTCTCTGTAATTAATCAAAATCTTGTAGCTGCTTTTCAGTGTTCTAAAAGGAATGATGATGTTCATGATACACTAGGGAGAGCTCAGCTATATGTATTCATATATAATAATGGTGATTAAATATTGTTAATCTAATTTGAATTCGTGCTGATATTGCTGTTCATACATGCAGGGATTTGTTTGTGCGCATTTTGTCTGTTTATTTAAATGGGAGTTTTACTTATGACAAGCAAGCATCAGCTTAAATGTTGCATGCCATTATCAACCACTCAGCTAGATTGAATGTCGCTCTCTGTAGGACAGAAAGTCAGTAACTTCTGCAAATCATCATAACGAACCGTGCCTAATGCACATCTAATGTGTGCCACTGAGCTGGAGCACAGAAAGAAAACCAAAGTTAATAATTAACTTACATATCATTACCAAATTGGGCCATGCATTATAAACAGAGGGGATCGTATTCTGAGCATATCAGCATAAATTAAAGAAGCATTGACTGCGATTACACAAGCAGGTCCTTTACACGCAGGTTTTGAGTGTGTGTTGCAAGTGTAGAAAAGGAAAGTGGTTTTAAAAATATATTGCCCATAGTTTAGCATGCATCATGTGTCCTGATTTAATGTGACCTAAATGGCAAAATGAGACATTACTCATAGGTGAGCATTTTGTTGTTTGGTTAACCTTTATTGGCGTTGTGAGTTCCTGCTGAGCTTCTGCTGTCATGCTGAGTTGAAGTTGCAGCACTCCTGATTCAGTGTGAAGCAAATGAACCCAATGCTGAGGACAGGCCTGCTGATTTTAGGCCCTGTGCTTTTGGGCTCTCTTTTGTGCTGCCTGTAAATAGGCTCAGCAGGGCAGAACTGTTAAATGAGTTAGCATAAGCTCGTTATAGAATCATGACTTTTCCAAAGACACCTTCATCGCCTGTAGAACAAGACACTAAAGGTGAGTTTGAAAGAGCCATAAAAGATTTTGAATGAGGAATTGTTCGTGATGGGCAGACGTTCGCGACTTTTAAGCGAAAGCGGACGGATTCTGAGAAAGACTGTTCTGTCAGCCCATATAGGCTGCCAAAGCACCCTGTTAGCACCATTAATGAAAGCACCTTTGATGTTGAGGGGGGGACGGGGGGCTGTCAGAGTAAACGGCACGCAGAACTCTACGTGAATAGGATTCTAAAAAAGAGCCCTGAAGCCTAACATTCCAGCACGGAGAACAAACTACACACAAGTCTTGGATAAGCATGTCTTTTTCTTATTTTGTCACTGTGAATTCCTAATACATCCTTCAAGGCCTGGCGTAACCATGAAAGTGATTGGAACCCTCCAGGTTTCCTCGGCCTGAAAAACCTCACCACTTATCCGTTGATATATCCTGGCACCGTCAGGGTTTGCACAGTGTTAGAACCATATTGATCGGCCTCATTGATGTGTCTCAGCGAGCGATTAAAATGAATGTTTCCAGAAACTTCTTATATTAGATAACATAGCGAGAGAATTCACAGCATGATTTGAGTCCAATTAATACTTTGACAACAGTGAGCAAAAGGCAAAAGAAATCCACCGATGAAAGTATCAAGACTGAAAACTTGTGTTGTATGGTATCTTTTTACCGGCACAAAAATATCTTTAGCCAAATCATTACGATTTGTGACATGTCAAGTCAATAAACACAGATCCCCAGTGGCACTCCAGCTACCCGTCAGCCCACCTCAGGGAATGTACATCCATTTTTTTTTATAATTACTCTCCTGTCTGCTGATACAAGTGGAAAATTCTGTTAAGGATGTGCATTCTAAATTATACGTGTCATTGTGCATACAGTCATATTTTGCTGAAAGAAAATTTTTTGTCATTTTTTAGTGCATGCAGAGCAGGATGATGTCAAGATCTGGAGGTTCCAGGGAATAGTCAGATGTTAAAGAGTTTAAAAGGTTTAAAGTTTGGGTAGTAAGAGCCTGTTTTCAGTCTCTCAGGGGAGATTCTATGACAACTGTATGCTTTTTCTTTACTTAGACTATTTGTCATTTAGGAATTTCTATAGGCATCATGAAGAACATGATGATAAATATACCTGCATGGTAGTGCATTACTGAGTCCATTTTAAGGCTGCCTAATTGTAATGTAGCTCCAAGCAACGAGCAAGTAATTTTTCATGTCCTACTTGCTTGGAAGTTTTCCTTTGTGAATTGTAAAGCAAGGTAAAATGGGAGTTTACAAAAGACAGTGACACCGAATACTTCCAAGAATTAATGTGGATTCAGGCTTCAGTGCCATTTACAATAAAGCATACCTGCATGTCTGCCTGTAGCAGTCTTCTTTGCAGCCGTCTGTAGAGACAATGGGACACAATTACATTTATTTCAGAAAAGAAGAAAACACTATAACATGAAAGAGTCAAAATAAATATATATCATTTTTAATGAGTAGAAGAACTAATGTGTATCTTGCCTGTACTGACTTTAGACAACTCTTCTTTCAGTGTTAGCATACAGTTTCACTTGATTTTAATTCAATGTCCCACAGACATTAGTGCTAGATGGTATGTATCATCTACATTAGCATATTACACAATCACATCAATACTGACTTAGTTTTAGTGGATTTTTCCCCCTTATTCAATGCTGTTACTTAAAATACCAAGATTCCTGCTGCTATGCCAGTAACAAGATATGCTTTGGGGTACGTTTAAGGGAAGATTAGTCCAATCATAATAAGCTGTGACTGTTTTGTAAGACCTTCTTTTAGCACCTATCCACATGCCCTGGAACCATTGGCTTATGAACCTTATTAATGCAATTTAAAATATCTGACAACATGATATATTTGGGAAGCATTTTCATATTGTATTTTATTAATGCTTCCCATCTCCACTGCACAGACACCACACTTACCAAAGAGCAGGAGAACAACAGGAGCCGCCTGAAAGAGATGCATCACACATAAAAAGTGACACATATTCATCTGTGAAAGCTTGTGAACCATGCAAGCAGGGTGCAAACCATGTGCTGCTGCTGCTGCTGTGTTCCTCCACTTCTGAAAAATATATCTCTACTCTCAGCCTGCATGCTTGCCAGGAGACAGGATTTATTTCCTTAGCCCAATCCGCTCCGTTGATTTAATTTCATCTCTAAAAAAAGAAGAAGCACCAAATCTACGGTTCGTCTGTGTAATTAAACAACATAACATTAGCTCGATGTCGTTTGAGCAATCTTAATGGGCTGTTTTCGCCATGGCTTATTTGCATTTTGTATTATTTCCACCACCACCATGGTAGACAAAAGGTAAAGCATATCTTCGCCTCTTTATCTTGAAAAGCAAATTATTATGGAATAAGGGAGCCAGAGACTAATGGCCCTGATAATATTCAATAATTTGTTAATCTCTTTGAGTGCTGTTACATCATTAATGTGGCTTTTCTTTTGAATAGAATAAAACAGAATAGGGAAATTAAAACCCATTATAGTGAATGTAGCAGCTTTATTTCCAGTTGAACTAGAAACAGATATAACAGCAGGAAAATGCCCTCGCGCTTTATCAGCGGCAGAACTGTCTGCTATACCCTTTATTATGAGGAGGGAGCAGCATTGATAGAACATAGATAGTGGTTTAGAAGTCGCACAGCAGCTGCTGGGCTCAGTGCATTGAGACACAGCCCGGAGTCAGCATGGCCAGCCTGTGTGACTGGCAGCATCATTGTGGCGAGTGTTTGCCCTGCAGGTGCCATAAATCATCAGGCCAATAGCCTTGCTTTAATTAGTGATGAATGTTCCGAGGAAAAATCACCCCAGCCTACCGTCACTAAAATCCTAAAGCTTGCCTTTGTTTTACTCCTCAGGCTATTGTTGAAAATAGATTACGCTGATTTTTTTGCACACAGCATTTTGTCCGAAAGGTACTGACTGCGCTTGCAGAAAGAGCATCAGCCTCTGCCATGGGCAACATGCATGAAAGGGGAGTCCGTTCAGTTTTTCAGGTTTGACATTTGTCTGAGCATTGATTGTCTGAGCAGAATAGATTCTGTAAAGTATTTTTAGACAAAGCTTTTGTTTGTGATTTCTACATGAGTTTAACTGTTGCTGTAAGATGAGATGTTGAGGAGATATTACCGTAGTTAAATCTAAGTTATCTGTCCATACCTTAAGAGATCTCATGGTAACACATTTGGTACCCCAGCTGGCATTTTAAAGTCGAGTCAGCGTTGAATCAACGTCCGGTGTGTCCGGTGTCAGTGTTGGAGAACCGTTGGATTTTGTTTAGATTTTGCAAATCTAATCAATGCAACGTCATTCCAATGATGATTTGACATACAACTCAAAGTGTATTTATATTTCTATGTTGAATCCATAGTTAGTTAACAACACCATTTCAACCATTTGGTATTCAACGTTGTTTTG
>JBBKCR010000141.1:12855909-12865498 GCA_037577295.1 Ladigesia roloffi | reverse complement strand
TTTTGGAAACAAAAACTGAAAATACGAGTGGTTTTTCGTTTTTTTGGGGTTTGGTTTCATATGGAAAAACGAATGAATGGATGATACACGGATTCTGGAATCCCCAAGTTAACTTACAAGTGAAATAAATCTCATATCATTGTACCTAATTAAACCATTGTCACCACAGAGGGGTTTGTTGAGAACTGGTGATTAAAAAAATCACTGAATAACAAAAGATTGTTACTATGATGGTGAGTTGTGCAAGTACACCATCAAGCCAGATGTTACTCGGAGCTTGATGTCCAGACTTGTTTATCAGATGAAGCATGATCTCAAAGTCTGTACCCAAGCTACCTTTACTAAACTTCGACTTAAATTTACTTCTGTGCCAACAGAAGTAGATCAAAATGAGCACTTCACAAACATGCGTTGATGATTACTGCTTGCACTCATATTTGTAACTATTACTGCAATTATATAAATATAATTCTATAAATGTCCACATTACTTGAACATATTACATTTAAAAACAACAAAATGTAACTGTTTTACACAACTGTATTTTGTTCAGTTTATACTACATATTAAAGTTGGCATTTGTGTGTGTTTGTTTGTTTAGTGTATATGAGAGAGAATGAAAGAGAGCATAAGCTGGTGGTCAGTGGAGATTTGTTTAGAGAGACAGCAATCAGTTTTGGCACTGCCTTGAAGCCCCACAAGGAAAGCCTCATTGCTGAAATGAATCGGAGAAGCCACTACAGATGAGCACCAAAAAAGGTCACTGTGCTTTTGTGCCTGATTAAATACACAGGAGTGACAGGATGCAAGAGGGCACCTGGCATCAGCCAATTCCACTTGGAAATATGTAGCGGCTGCTTTGTCACGCTTCAGTAGCTTCAGTAGCTAACCTGGGTGAAGGCACCACATTCTTGAAACGGTAGCATAGTGGTGTTAAGGCTTTGGTGTTCTGAGAGTAGCTAGTGCTGATCTCCACTATGTATTTATTTATTTAGTAGTAGCTGTTGGTAATTCCTGAGGATTGTTCCTCTTTGCTCTGTGAAGTCTTTTCTGAGGATGCCTTTACATTCACCCCAGTATTATCTGACTCCATTGTTATAATGTCAAAGGGTAAACTATAAATAAAAAGCAGCTCCCTCAGTAGACCCATTGCTCAGCTTTGTAAACAATTAGAAACAAGAAATCAGACCTGAAATTTTGCACTAAGAGTATGTGGGCTGAACATCCACAGGGAGAGGAGTATTCATTAAGTTTGAAAACATTTGCAAAACTCTTTCAAATTGACTGATCATGCCTATGTTTGGAGTGGCATAAAGAGACATCTTCTAAGACAACTGAGCAATAACTAATTCAGTAAGTGAGCAGCGATGGAGCTTGAGGTAAAAAAAAAAAGAAAAGAAAATCGGAGGCTCTGAAAGTGATTTTTGTAACCATTAATTCAATCTTTGTCAGACTTGTTCATCAGTCTTCTGTGATGAAAAATTTCACAGGAGTGGCTCTCCTGAGTGTAGCTTCAAGTCAGCAGTGTGGAGCTGCGAGTTTCTCTGCTCCATAGTTTGGGAGGTTGCGAAAAAAGGGAGAGACAGATTAAAGGGCCACTGCTGAAGGACGGGGAGAGAAATCGTTTTTTACAGCCAGTCTTTTTATGCCTGCTCTGCGCAAAGAACTAATCCTTAGTGACTGTCAGCCGAGCACTCGTCTGCCCACCAAAGCTCCTTACACGAGTCGACGCTCATCCAGCCTGCTCAGCGCTGTACAGTTGGGGTAGAGGCAGCCTCAGCCCCGTGGCCTGCAGACCCCAGAGACAGGAAGGTATTATCTCCCAAGCCTGCGCCTGGCTGCAATTCCTTAGTTTTATATATATATATATATATAAACTAAGGAATAAGATATAAACTACACAAAATATAAAACTAATTTAGGCTTGACCTCAAGCACTTTCCTAGAGTTTTCTATCACAATGAGTTCTTTATATCCAACAACAGGCCAGTTGCATTCTTTTACATAACACAAGGGAACTGTGCCAAAATGAGCCTTTGAATCTCTGCAGCTTTTAAAAAAGGATGCATTTAAATGCAGGGCAGACATGCTGTGATTTATGTGGGTTGCTTTACATGCTCTACAAACAGGAACTTCTGAAAGGAAATAAGAAGTATACTTCTTTGTGTTTAAAAAAGGCCTCTTTCGGTAATCCCAGTGCAGCATGGCATAACAGTTGGCTCGCTCTGCTAATTCAGTGCAGCCTCTGTTTGGACATTACAATTACATTTACATAATTTATTCAAGCAGTTCACATCTGTATCTAAGACCTGTAAAGCTAACTTAGGTCAATATCCATCATTCAACCAAGATATTGCACACTCGGTACACCTAAACAATGCCTGTCAAATTATACCAAAAAACACCTGTTAAAGAAAGTCAGAAGTTAAGACAAATTTAGGAAGGGATGGGATGAGGATTTTTTTCTTTTTTTTCTATTTTTTGAGTAGTAAGCAAGTAAAATGAGAGACATAGTTAATTACCAAGGTGCTCCTTGTAGAGATGGGTCTTCAGGCGACACTTGAAGACAGTGAGGGACTACGTAGATCTGATAGGAAGAGGGAGTACATTCCCAAACTGGGGGGCCGAGACAGAAGAGTCTTGATGCATGTCTCCTTCTTCTTTTAAGCAGTGGAGGCCCAAGACAAGCTGTGCTTGAAGCCCTAGATTCATGCTTACAGAAAGATCTGGGTCACTAAACCTTCATTCCCCATGAATTAAACGAATCAGGTCCCCAGCACCAGGAACACCTTTGGAACCACCTCTGCTGGCCCTCTCCCAGGGGCTTCTGCCATTAAATGGGAGCATGCAGCTCAGAAAGAGTGATTACACAAGTAGGGAGAGGCCAATGAGCTGGAACCCCCTATCTTGTTCCGCGCAGCCCAGGGGATCGATGGAAAAATCTGGAGATCTAACCACTGGTACCAACTCGGATTACACCGCCCCCATCTAATCAATCAACAAGGCTCTTTAAGCAGTGTACTCTCCTCTCTCTGTCCCACAGTCTCTCATCTCTCAGGAGCACAGAAACTGTTCCAATGACTCTTGGTTCTATTTCTTTTCGCTGGGTCTCCTTTCAAGTTCCATCTTGTTTCTTTCTCTCTTTCTGTAATTGTTCTCCCTGTACATTCATCTTCTCACTCAAGCTGCTCAAGATGTATCTGTACTGCTCCAAACATACCGTTCTCTTGGCGCTAGGAGTAGATGAGTTTCTGCTCTACCACCTCATCCGTATTCTATGCTTGGTGCCTTGCTATTCACCATCTTCACTGTTTGCAGTAAAATGCTTCATTGTCAGCATATCCGCTCTCAGCCACTCCACTAGCCGCCCTAAATCACTGCCTTATCCAGCCCCCCAGCCTCTGGGCAGGCATGCAGTAAAATCCCCTCAAGAGTGCTGATGGGTGCACAGACCCCAGGTGAAGGCACACTTGCCTGGCCAGAGAGAGGTATAGAGGGTACCGAGCTGGGCTGCCTTTAAGATAACAGGCATGTAATCACAGCAGACCAGTCCAGTGTGCTCTTCGCTCACAAAGGAGATAAGAGCCCATGCTCAGCAGGAGAAAGAGTGTGTTTATGTGTGCGTCTGGTGTGGGCAGAGGTAGGTATCAGGTAGCAAGTGCTTTCAGCACCCACATGCATAGGTTTAACTGTTGTTTACTTTCATCTCCAATAAAAAATGTGCCTACCGGTGCAGCCACAAAAGTCCAGATAAAAGGATGCGAATGCAAGAGGGAAATGAACTATTGTTTTGGGGCCAGCATGGCTGTATAGTTTGTGATGATAAATGGCTAGAGAAAGACATTTTGATGCTCGTTATGCACCTGCAGAATCAGGAATGACCTGAAATGCCTCCTTAACAAGCTAAAGGCATACACAAAGAACATTTTTCCTATAGGATTACAACGATATATGTTGACTGTGTGAATGAGTTAGCTGTAAAAGGGTCAGTGTGTGTGCTTTAGTGGCTCATGCTGGGTGCTAGGTGTGTTTGGCTGAGGTGCTTCAACATATGAGACCAAAGGCAGTGAGTGACTCACTGCACATGCACATAAAAACAAACACACACACAAACACACACACACACAAATACAAACACACATACACAGGTCAAAGAACTCTCCCAAGAGTGATGCTAAAGGAAATGATGGGCCAGGCTCTGGTAGCAGCATTCTGAGTGGCAAACCACTCCTGGAGGGTGCACCAAGGAGGTCATGTAAAGAAGGAGGTCAGTACATTGTGCCACATGACTTTCCTCCCTTGGTACCCCACGAGCATCTCAGTGGAGGGCAGTGGTGGCCAGCAGCACATAAGCACAGCTAACTAAATCTGGCAGCACAGCTAAGCCTGACCCCATTACTCTAGCTCTTTGGTTTCAGACAGACCCCCCACTGTAGCTGGACAAAGGTCAGTAAGCATGATTAGCTGAGAGGCAGGATATACAGGAAGATGGCAGTTATAAATAAACTCACCCCGTCTCTGCAGGTTGCCTGCTATTCATGATCAGAGATAACAACCTGCCGGACTGGCTGCAAGGGACAGGAGGTGCCAGCAAAGGGAGGTGCAGAACGACCCTCCTCTTCGCCAAATTACAGCTGTGCTGACACACAGAGCCCTCTAATATTTGACAGCAGGCCCAGGCAGGTAGGGCAGATTACTGCTCATTACAGAACTGACTGGCCATGTCATTGTCCCCATGAACACAGAGCATGTCCAATATGTGGGATGTCACTTTTTGTTAAACACAGACGAACGTGTCAGATCAGGAAGCATCTGGTGTGGCTTCAGACTGAATTAACTACTTGTGGTAATGCACAGCCAGTCTTTTTCCCAAACTTTTTCACACTAGGTGTTAAGGTAAATGCTTATGTGTACAAGAGGCTGGTTATCTGATGGAATGCAGCATAATAGAACTTCCTTACAGAATGGCTTCCACATCGATAAATTTACAGGGCTGAGAGGAGCAGTCGTGGTTAAGTGCCGCTCATGCAGACGGGATGCTCTAGAAAGGGCATTCCTGATTGCCTTTTCGCGGCTTAGCAGCTGGTGTGCCTCTGGTTCAGCACACCAGCTGCTTAGACCCCAAAAATGCAATGAGGTGACCACTTTGCTATTTCTCTGTGTAATGAATGTTCTGATGGCCTTTAAGACTCCCTTAACAACATTTTAACAGTTTGCGAGTGCTTACTATACACAACAGTTCTATTAATGAATAGTAAGCTTGGGATTGTTATTAGGAAAACAGGGAATAAAGTAGCTACTATATGTGAAAGCCACATGTCAACCCACAGGAATGCTTTCATACATTTTCTACTCATTTTGCAGTAGGATAATTACAGCTGAGGCATATTGGACTGTCACGGTTGTTCATCACAGAATAGTAGACTGAGCAAAACCAGATTGGACTGTGAAAAAATGAGCTTGGAAAATAGGTAAAGAAAAAACGAACATCTGTGAATACAACATATCCATCAGCAAAGTGCTGCCTATGCACGATGGCGGACACACTATCTTTTTCAAGCTGTTTTAACTGCCAAATGGTGTTCAACTCTATGTTTTACACCATAAATCAGGTGATGATAATGTCCACTTCAAAATTGAGGGAAACATTCTTGAGTCATTTGGAGTTTACAGATAGCGTGTGTCGTCTTTTTCTCTCTTGCAGAGGAAAAGTATAGATCACTTTTTAACCACCATGTGAAAGCTTCTCCCCATAGCCATGGTCACAGTTGGATAAGAATTCATGATTAATTTATGACTTATTTTAGACTGCTATCATTATCTATTCCAGTCTTCAAAAATCAATTTCCCTCACATTAGCAGCAGTCCCTTTAGGCTGAACATTGCTCTTGTTTTATTTAACGGCAAGAGGAGGAGAAAAAATAAGAAAACTTTTACAACTCAGTATATAATAATGGAGATCAGGCATCGCAAAATATTGTTTATGTAAAAACTCTCTTAAGTATGTGACGTTTAGCTTGGTCATTAGAAGCCTTTGTTATTCATCACTGAAAAATGTATTGAAAGAATGATGTGAGGGTAATATGACTTGAGCTTAAACATGGCATATTTATCACAGGACCACTTTAGCTTTCATTAGATCACAACATAGTTCTGCAACTTCTTAAGATGACATCTGCTCCCCTGACAGAGTCCTTCTTCATGCAGGCCATGTTGCCCAGCAACTCAGCCAGTACAAAAACAACTGTTTTCTACATGTTTTCTACATATTATTTTTTCTTTCTCTTCATAACCAACATCCATTTGACTTACACAAGTTGTTTTTTAAACTGGAGTGTTTTAGATTTGTTTTCTCTCCATTATAATTCAAAGTAGAACACACAATTATAGAAGAAAACCTGAATACTAGAAACCATAGAATATGTCATGTCTCTAGTTAGTGGAGCATAATGGCCTGCTTTACATCTTAGATTCCATTACAATGCACCAATTATATATGAGCTGCAAAATACATATACCCACTTCACATGGATGCCTATGAAAGCCAGAAAGCACCTCCATGGTTTACGAGGACAGAACATGCTGAGTAAGAAAGGCTGTGATATACGTACTTCTCTTCCCTTCCAGCCAGCCCTTCTCTGCACCAACTAGCAAAACACATTACTAGGAACAAGTAGCCGTCCATCATTTATGATGATATATTCTAGTCATTGTCAGCTCCAAAACTGCCCATTTCTCAGCAAATATTCCGAAACAGTTTAAGGTCACTGGCAAACTACTGCTGAAACAGGGCACAGTACGCAGTAGGGCAATGGCAGCCCTCTCTACAGCCCTCTCAGAATAATGATTTGCAAAATCGCTACCTTAAATTGCCAAAAGACACATCCATATTTTATGTTTGTTTTGACTTTCACAACTGAGAACAAATCTATAATTTCAGAAACGTTTCATATTTAATGGCGTAGATAAACAAGTAATCTCTACACTATTTTAAAACATTTCTAACTGCAGTCTGTTTACTAATTATGTTGTTAGTTAAATTGAGTGTCAGAGCAGGGAAAACATGAAACTAACAATACGAAATTTGGCTAAACAGGAGAAGAACGAGTGGTGTAGTCCTCAGAAAGAGTTCACCACACTCAGCACACTTAGCAAACAGATTATATACTCAAAAGACACTTTTTTTGATATGCTTTAACATTAAGCAAATGTAAAACTTCTATTACTATGCAAATCGAGTTTTTTGTAATGAAAAAAAAAAATTGGTCATTACTCATACAATTTATTGTGCTAAATTAAAATGTGCTACACTTAGTTTTTTTTCTGGCTTGTCCTGATTTATAGCTGGGCAGGCTGGAGGAAACTAGCCTGTGCTGATCTATGACTAAATTAGTACGAACCTACACCATCTTGTGTTGGTAGTAAAGAACATGAATGTAAAGTAGAGTTATACCTGACATTTTGTCATGAGTGTCTTGCCACTCATTTAAAACCTTTTTAGTTTTTTCAAAATGCTCTGGCTCGGTTTTTAAATCACAGTAGAGTTTATACAGTCATGATCATACATTATTCAGATAAATACTATCATGTATTATTCAGATAAGGGCTGCACAAAAGAAATAGTTTTGTCCTAAAATCTGTAATGATCAGTCAATGTTTGGAGCTGTTTGGTTGTTAGCTTGCCAGTAAACACAAACATTAGAAGTTAATGAGTCACCCAAATAATTTCTGGAAGATAATATATGCCAAAAATGTCTCTCAGTGTTACAGAAAAACATTATAGAGAAAACCTGTTGTCTAAAATGTGTGTGAGCAGCAGTCAGTTGCACATTGAAGTTTTGAAACTTGAAACTTTTATACTTTAAAGAGACACTGCGCCTTAAACCATGTTGACTAGTTAATTCAACCTAACTTCAAACCTAGAAATGATTTAAGAGACATTTGGGACATGTAATACCTAGACACATGTTTTGCAGTTTATGTGAAAAGTGTGTATTTGATTTTTCACAAAACTACTCATTTACAATTACACAACATACGATTACAGTGCTAGTTTGGCAGAATTTAATTTACCATCTAAGATATATGGCCTATGTAATGTCAATATCTGCACTCTATTTACTGTTAAATTGTGTTGTAGCCTGCACTCTGTTGAATGCTGTATATTTCACCATGTCCCATGGAGAAATGTTGTCTTATCTCACTCTGTGTGTGTACACAGCTGCTGATGACAATAATGTAACCTTAAACCTGCACAGATGCCTACTGCACCCATGGAAAAGACCTACAACCCTGAGACATCTGCAAAGGACAGGAGAACGGTCTCAGGATCCTTGATCTTTATTCTCCAGCTGTACCAAAAATTGGACTCATAGATATTTTGGTAGCAAATGGAGGTTACATAAGAAATAGAGGGATGCAACCTACTCTGACATGTGGTTTGAATAGTTTTAAACATATTTAGTTGTCTTTGACAACATGTAGCTTAATTAAAGGTTAAATTTCTCATATTTTCATGTTAGAATTAACTCATTAACCACAACTGAGCACTTATTCCTTCTACTCATTATTAACAAGATAATGATTATAGAAATCAGGGATAACTTATATTCGTGAATTAATTAGTACATAAGGAAATAAATGCATTTGAAAACATTGCGGCATTTGGTGAAAAATGATGTGTGCAAACAAGGCAGTTTATCATGAAGACGAAATATACCGAAAATGCTAAAGCAGAGTCAGAGTTCTCATCTCTTAGCAGATATTGAGGGCAAAGCTTGTTAACTGGACTGTTAGAAAGGTTTTCAAGTGCTAGCAGAACACTTTAACACTTTATTATATGATGACAACTATTCCAGTCACATTACTCTCCCTCCCTCCTCCATATTATTTAAAAACAAGTCGGCACAGAATGTACCATACAGCACAGAAGAGGTCTCTAATAAATAAACACTTTTAGAGGATCAATAAAATAAGTTCTATTGTGTAAATAAGACCCACATGCACAGAACTACAGGCAAAGTTTTCCAGATAATACAGACAAGGTAAATGCTTCGGTCGAAGTATAATTATGATCAGAGCTGGTTAATATGGGCTCTACCAGATGGTTGCTTGTATCTGGGCAAAGATCTAAGTACTAGTCCTCCTACTGAATGCATTCACGCTGCGCTTTGACTTCACTGCGGAGGTGTTCAAGAAAAAAAGCCTCTCCGTTCCTTGTGTTTTGATGCAAAATATGCCCCTGTGTGCACTCCGCTATGTCTTTGCCTGATTGGAATGCACACAGACCTGTTGGAATGACTCTGTGCCTTTTCACCAACACACTTCTGCGCCTTTAGTGATTTTTCATTAGAGAGGATGTAGCTGTAATTAACATAAACGAGTGGTGGGAGCTAAGAGACAGTGGTGATTTGACTTTCAGCTGGTGTCCTCCTCTCACTCCCCCACCTTTGGCACTGTTGGCATGTTAATCAATTGGTTGATTGTGAGAAGCAATTATGGGGGCACTGTTAGCGATCTAGTGCTAACATTCTATTCACATAGTGCTTAGAAATAGGCCATCTGTGTATCATAAAAGCACTCTGTCTTA
>JBBKCR010000141.1:12848409-12850909 GCA_037577295.1 Ladigesia roloffi | reverse complement strand
CACCTATGAACTGCAAATAAACTTTTCCCGTCTTCACACTGGGATTCCAAAGCCTGATTACGATGACACAGCTTTTAAAATAAGCTCAAGTGTGATTACTCCTCTGTTATATTGCACATAGCTATGTTTCTGTCCTTGGTAATGAAGTATCAGCATGTACCTGCTGATCCCCCATGAGCTGTTATAGGACAGCGCTCTTCCGACAGCTGTCCTGCGTGCAGCTCTGTCCTGCTGGGTGCTAAGAACTCAGCATGCTGATGCTGACTAGAGCTGAAGCTTGGATTACATGAGTGAACTTGGAAAGTCTTTAGTCATTTAAATTGCATAAAAAACCCCATCTCTTTAGGGCATGAGGAAGTCACCTTGTTATATCATTGGAACATTATACATTTGTAGCAATCTGCACAGCTACACACTGTTTCTTCAGAATGTATGCATTTTATTATGGATTTTATCCTCCTTTGCTGAAGTGATGACGTCTATTCTTCAGGCGAGGCTTTACTTGTCATTGCAAGGATTGGGATGTGAGGATCTGATTGCATTCACCAAAGGGTTTAGCTAGGTCAGGTACTGGTACTGAATGATTAGTTCAAATGTCACTCCAACAAAACCTATAGAAAGGTCATCCAAAATATAGAGAATGCAATTACACTTTATACCCCAAACACACTTTAGTCAACTTGATACTGGGCATGATGACATTAGACTCTAAGTACTTTTTAACATCTAATATATTCCAGAGTCTCTCAATCTTCAAATAAAAATATCCAACATATCTCCTTTCAGACTTTGATTAAGCTTCTGTAAAATTTCTGATCTAATTTAGTTGTTCCTGACACTTGTTGCTAGCCCAGAGCATCTACTGATGATAATATTTCCCCAGGAAAGCACAGTACTAGCAGATCTGGATTACAAACTGTAAATGAAAAGACTATATTCAATATGACAATCCGCACAGATCTGAGCTAAGAGGCAGGGTGACTCACAGTTTGGTTAAAATGGCTTTTGAGCTTGTGAAATAGGTCATGGCACCTGGAGCACACGCCACATGACTGTGATTCTGGATTACATCATTCGGAAATATTTACAATTAGAGAATGAACTCCAGACAGAAAAAGAACAATTAGAAGGCACTGAAATTAGAGCTTCACATTTCGGTTGCGCACACCAGCTGGTGTCACCATGGAAATCATGAAGTGGCATCGGGTCATATTAGATAGCAGTGGGGGTTCAAGACACAATATCTTCTTAGAGTCTTATTAGGTATGTGAATGGTTAAACAGGACAAGCGTCAGAAAAACATCCTGTTACTCAAGTTTTTTTGTTTTTTCATTTTAAAAATGGACATTTTTACCATGTTTTTTTAGCAACCAACTGTTTTCAATTCCCTAATTTCCTTTCCTTTACCCACGAACAGACTTGATTATTTAACTTCACCCTCACCTGTGCTCTCGGTGGCGTCCAGACTGCCTGCCAGCTGCTCTAGTAGCCGCGCTCGTGCTGCGTTCCTCTTGTGCTTCTTGCCCTCATAGTGCTGTTGTGCCATCAGGGGGTTGTTGAACCAGGCACCACACAGGCAGCAGTACTTGCCTGCTTCTCCATTGTTGCCCGTGGAAGGCCATGAGGGAGGAGGTGGTGCAGGAGGATCTGTGTTCTGAGGGGTTGCTGGGGTCAAATCTGAGACAGAGAGCACAGTAGAAATTTCTGAGTGTAAATATAGAATGGCCTGAATTATAATATTTAATTACATTATACAGCACAGCCTGTATTATAGCCAAGTCTTTGCTTCTAATATACAATCAATGCTAATAGGCTTTAGGAGCCTGTTTGGAATTGCGCATATGTAAAAAGGCGAATCCTCCTCTGGGGACACATTTTTTTTTGGCATTTCCGGGAATGTTCCTTTACTTAGGAGCAGAGGTACAATGAGGGAAAACCTCCAGGTATTCCAGGCTCCATGGCACTACAGACCCGTTGCCATGGTTACCACCCCCAAATAGCCTGCAGGTCTTGTGACACCATTGCAAGTTCATCCATCTTTCAAGGCAACAGAAATGCTGTTGCAGCATAAAATTAAAGCTATTCGAATATACGCATACTTTCAAAAGCAACAGAGGAGCAGCTAACTTTCACTCCATAACACAGAAAAGAATCAAGAATTCTCTCTCTCGCATGAGCGGCCCAGCCACGCAGCAGTGGCTGCTGGGATTAGTGTGAAGATGGAAAAATCCATCATTTATGCCGTCTCTGATATGGCACTACATGTGTGCTGCAGCCAAGGCAACTCGTGCCAGAGGCATATTAGGTGCCAAGGCCTGGAACAGAATAGGGAAAAATGGAAACAAATACAACATTGTAACAATAGTGCTGAAGCAAACTGACAGCTTCATGTAAAAAAAAAGTGCCTGTGAGAGGCTACATGGAATTTGTAAGTTTCTAGATGACCATTAGAGGATTTACATCCTCAAATTGGTTAGTTTTATATATATACATAATTACA
>JBBKCR010000141.1:12811978-12833941 GCA_037577295.1 Ladigesia roloffi | reverse complement strand
GTTTCTGTGTGGACCTGGCTCCCTCTCCCTCACCCGAGGTAGTGAACGGTGCACGGCTCGCAGCCCGCACCGTTACAGTACCAAAGGTGTTCGGCCGATACTGATGCTTCAAGTTTATATAACTGATATGTAAGCTCTCTGATTACCATTAACTTTTTTCAGATAAAGTAATACTATAAATGTTGCCTTTGTTATACTTTTGTTATATTTTTACAGTAATATATATATATATATATATATATAGTGAAAATTTTAATATGCCTTTACAACGGGGTTCTTAAGTGCCAAATGAGGTTCGTTGTATTTAAACAATGCGCCTTCACAACAGCAATGATATGACTCTGGTGGCAAAACATTTACGTCCCCACTCATCATGTACTTCCTCACTAGGGATGGGTCTTGTTAAGGTTTTAACGCTATTACTACTTCTAATTATACCACTTATCGGTAATTTTACTTAAAATATTGAAAAAAATTGAGAACAGAACAACAAAAATTTAACCCTAAACCTAAACCTAATCAAAAAAATTTGGACTACAAATGAAGTGTAACAATACTTGGCTCTTTCTGCCATAATCACCCCATAACCGCGAGCTCTCTCGTGTTGTGTGTATGTGTGCAAGTTCTCTTGTGCTGTGTGTGTGTTTGTGTGTGCACAAGTTCTCTCATTTTTTTTTGTGTGTGTGTGTGTGTGTGTGTGCGATTTCTCTTTTGTGTGTGTACAAGTTCTCTTGCATTGATGTCATCAATTGTGAACGGTTCCTATGTACTGATCTAGTAATAAAGTGTGATTATTGGCTGATACCAATCTTCAGCTGATCGATCGTAGCATCACTACATATTATAGACTACAGTAATATACTCCATATTCAAATGCAACATCTGAAACTGTAAACCTTTAATTAGCTCTCTTACATATGTGTGAACCTGAGAAGCTGGCTGTCAAATTACAAAAGGGTCCCTGAAAGTAAAAAATTATACATAAAAGACTTAATTAGTTGTTATATGAATCTATAAAGTTTAAGAGGAAAGTATATAAATATCCCACACAAAGCTTATTAACCTTATAGACAAGGTTCATTTCAAATCAAATGCTCTGTGGTGCAAACAAGTCACTTTCCAGTTACTTAGAGACTGCAGGGTAGAATCTGTGAGGAAAACAGCGCTGGGTGGTGGGTGTGCAGACATGAGTGCATGGTGGAAGTTTGTTTTTATGCATCCATGAATATCAGCATCGGCAGAATTCGTAATATCTCCAGCAGAGATGATCATGCTGGAAACAGTTTTGTTATTCGTTATAATTTGTACTAGGATGGTTGGAATTATCTGGGAAATTAATGTGAGATCACCACCCTGATGCTCCTCCTTTGTTACAGCACTTTTAGCTTTTCCAATTTGTCTCCACACATTCTAAACAGCAGGTATTAATCACTGTTTAATCCACACAGATACACACAGCTTGGTGACTGCTGCTCCGGCCATCCTTCTTTCTAAAGAGGGCTGAGGAGGTTATTAGTATTCCAAGCTTTGTGAAGAGAAAATGAAGGACAAATTAGCTAGGCTTCAGAATATGTCATCTTCACTGTCCTCATTAAATATTTCAGTCTCATAACAAATGTTCACAAACCTCCTGCCTTACCATGACAGCTTTCATGGCTGCCTCCTACCAATTAAAAAAGATGTGACTTTCAAATACAGCTTAGAAACAGCCAGCCACAGCAACCCGCTGAACCTTACAGCCGAGTGAACATGAAACCAACTGCGGCGAGAAATTACGTTATGGTTAAAACCAGCTGAGTCTTGGGAAGATAACTAACACATCAGGAAACAAACACATCAGGCAGCGTGCAAATATATTTAGAACACAATTATATTATTCGGGACATTTCTAAGGTATTCATTGCACCTGTATGGGTTTATTTAATGTTTCTGTGCTATACTACAAAGAGTGAGCTCAATGAGGCTTAGTAGACAGAGGAACATGCAAAACGCTCATCTCTGCAGCACAACAGCTTGTTGGCCTTTATGTTATTTTTAAATATATGCATTGGGTGGGGCTAAACTAAGACATATATGTAAATGTGCTTGTTCTGTGACAATCTATGATATGAAAACTAGCTTTTTTTTAGCTTCATCTTCATCTTCATGGACTCTATGAATATGGGAGTGAACATACATTTTAAAACTAACAATATTTACATACTTCAAGCCTTTTTTAAATCTAGAAAAGTGATGATACCGGTCCTTTGATTAATTCAAAAGCCCTAATTATATATATTCTGTGCACAGGCTTCATTGTAAATGATGGTCTCCAACAGACTGTAGTCCAAGCTCTACTAGTGTCTTCCAGAGCTATGGCCTACAGCAGTGTGGTATGGTCCCATGTAATTAGTATACATTCACACAAACACACACGGTATCCATGAGCCAGGAAACTAAACAAAAATGTCTGAAAGGGTTGTAAAGCGTCTTTGCATTGGTCAGTTTTGCATTTAAATTAAATTAATTTCCTAAGGGACACATTTGAGCATGTGTATGTTCATGTTTAGCACCACAAAACATTGTGATTAATCACAATCATTTCAATCTTTTGACAGCAATGACTGCACAACAACTTCCATTTCAATTGAATAAACTGCTGCTATTTTTTGTTATGAAACTCACATAGATCTACACAACATAGATGGGTTATTTGAAGAACACTTTCATATATCAAGCAAACAAAAATCACTGCTCTACACTCAAGCAGATATTTGTGGAAAGAAGAGGCTAGAAGCACAGAGAAGGTGTGTTATCAGATCCAAGTGAATAAAGACATCCATTAACTCCAGTGGCGAGCTACTGATAGGTTAACAAACACTCACTGCTGGAGGTTCAGAGAGTGAAACGATCACATATCCAACTGCACACACCGTTAGTCATGCAGAGCTCCTTCTTAAATGCTGTCTCTTGTGAAGATTAACATACCGGGTTGTCTGGTCTCAGTCTTTTAGAAGGTGGACCACCATCCTCGGGGTGGAGCATGTAGAACAGACGGACTTTGTTGGCATGTTTCTTGCTCTGTTAGATGATGAAGAAAAGAAAAACACACTGTTAGAATGAAAGCCACCATTATAAACTGTTCAATGTCATTTTTTATGCGCTTTGTTGCGCTTTTTCATTCAAAATCAAAAATGATAAACAATACAACTTGCTGAATGACTGAGCCCTTGAAACTAATGGTAAGTATTTAAACTTAGATATATTCATGGCCTGTATTCATCATAGAAATTAGAGCTGAAGACCACCAGTCAGTCCATTGATACTGAACTAGAATGGCCTAGTAAAGTAGGACTAGCAGTTAAACATACATTTAGCTAAAATATTACTCAAAGCACTTGGCTGTACGAACACTTTCAAAGATTTATCTTTGAATTTACTACCATGTCGACCCTGTTGCATAGGTAGGCACAAATCCTGTCAGACTAGTATCCATATCTGATGCCGATGTACTAATGAACTATTCACTATGTTGATTTTTTGAGAACTTCAGCTGAGGATTTTTTAAACTGTTTTTAAACCCATTTGCGTGTGCACCAGCATTCCAACCTAAAATTCCATGACTTTGTTGTGTAAATTGTTCTTGTCTTTGCTGCAGTTGCAGATTGTCGATGTTTCACAACTGCAACGTAGCTATATTGACAGCAGGTGTCTGTCTCTTTGATGCTGTATGTCAGTATATTTTTATAAATAAAGATGTTTCTAGATATATTCCCATCAGAAAACTGATTAACATCAAAATAAATGTTTAATTAAACTGGAACATATATTTTTATCTTTGAAAAATGCAAAAATGCAAAACTTTCAAATTCAATTCCATGGTCCATTTCCTCATTCCTTAAAAACCTTTGCAATCAAGCTTATAAAAGTAACCAAGTTATGTATTCATGTTTGCTGAACTTTCATTCTCAAAGAATATGAGCTGCATTTATATTTAAAAATATTAGCCTGCAAACATGGTCAGAAATTGTTTAAGAAATTGTGTAAATGCTTGATTTATCCCAAATATTTTTGGGTGCTCAATGATTGGCGAAGTTTTTGAATGTTACTTTGCGCTTTCCGGCCTTCAGCACTGTCCTACTGTATTCGTATTACAATACTGCCATGACAAAATACAAACAAACAATAAACTGTTGAGTCTTTTATATGGATAATTCTTTGATGGGACAGAGTGTCTGTAAATATTTCTTTCCAGGGCTTGTGTTAAGTGAGAGTTTGCTTTCACTTATATTTCATGAAGCTCTTTTGTCATCCCTTCACCTTGTCCTCATTGAATATTAATCATCAGACTGAAGTTTACATTACACCACCCAAACACTTGATTATTTCATAGGAATCTGAGGATGCCAAAAGAGCTGGCAGTCACACAGACTTTTAAATATGCATGGAGTGTTTCACTTTTTTTTCTTTTTTTTTTTAACAACTGTTCCACTATGTACAGGTTACTCACGTTTCAAATATTCAAGGCAGGCCAAGGAAGCAAAGGCCAAAAAGACTATTAAACTTTAATCACAAGTGACTAATTTTCTTTGCTGAAATGACAAACTCTTGCATAATAACAGAGATCCTTTTTTCTAGTAACTTTCAACTGACACTAAAAGAATGATAGGGCTGAAAAAGTTAGATGCAACAGACCTATTTTAAAAACTGTGCATAAGTGTGTGTGCACATGTGTGTGAGTAAAAGCAATAAAGGTCCCATTTCCTTTATTTAGCATTTTTCTTGCATTTAATTTTTTGTCCTCTGAGGTCCACTTCTGATGATGGGTGTAATAAAATGTTAAAGGAGCACTTCCAAGCTCCTTTTACCACTTACAATTTCTCAGGCAGTTTTTATACCTTTTAGACAGATATATGTAAATGACCTCTGTTCTGACCGACTATCCTGTATCATGCCTCATTCAAAAAGTAGTGCAGGCTGAAAGACTCCTTAATAACTCTTGAAAGAATGGGCTCTATTAAACATGTGCAGGCTAAGCAGGCTGATATATTTAAATGAGTTTGTTTCCGTGACACACAAAAAAACTATGAAAAATACAAATGGGCTCATTATGTCACATCGTTGTGTGCAGCAGCATTATTTGATTTCATATCTATGTACATTTTAATTTGAAAGCCAAAGAGTTTCCCTCCAATCACAGTATGAGATGTATTATTTTGGCTGGCCTCTCATGGCCCTTTTCACAGCAGGGTGCAATTTTCTGAGCTCACTGGGTGTGAATACATTTTCTGTCTGCTGCTAGTATAATTGAAAAACATAGTTATCGAATAATTGTTGTATGATACACAGCTTAGGTACATCGCTTCAGTGTCAGAAAGGTGAATGCAATAATATTGGGCGAATGTCTGAGAAGATTTGAAGTGCTCCCTGCCAGAAAAAAGACAGGTAGTCAAAGGAAAGGAGCCTGTGACCCGAGATACTGGGTCCTGAGTGCTGAAGGCAGTGATTCAGGTTTGGTCAGGTTTTTAAGCTTCTGCACTGCTGGGGCTTTAAGATGGATTACTTGAATTTATAATGTAATATGCAATATGTTTAATATTAAAAAGTGGAACGTGTGTATCTGTGGGTAATAAGAGAGTTATCAATGTCAGCTTCAAAGCCTGGTGAGAGAACAGATTGGTGCTCCGTTTTGCTGAGATCTGCGGAGTAAGGCTCAAATAGAAATGCTGTTATAGTGCTATAGCCAGCAGCACAAAAAAGCTCCTCGCAGACTGTTTCGCTCTAACAATGGGCAATTGTACAATAGATTCGCACATTCAGGAATGTCTTGTGTTCTCCTTATGCAATTGAAGAATTCCCATACAAGAACACCACTCTCTGTGACCTATTTGCCTTTCTAGAAGACCAATATTACCCTTACGTCTCAGCAATCTTGTTTCTGATTGCACAGGGTGCAAGTATAGATGGACTGCAAAGCTGAGAATAAGATATAGTAGTTATAAGGACAAAAACTGATATAATCAATTATAAGTGCTGGCCATCATGTGCTTAGGATACAGGATGGTGTCTGGGTTTCACTGCTTTTAACTCTTTTCAGCCTACACAACATTTGCTGGTGCAGAAGTGTGTTAGAACTTTGCTGAATATTCCAAAACCCCAGTCTGTCTCATCAACAACCCAAGTCTTCTCATCAAGTGCAGAGTTGAAGCAGGACATGACATGGCATTATCACAATAATTGTGCATTAAAAATGCATGCGTTTGTTATTCAATGGGAAGGCGATGTCGAGTTCTTTGCTTTCTCCTCCACCTCCCTTTCATTCATACCTAAGTGAGTTTGAAAAATTTCCAGCCATGTGATTGGACTCTGCTTTATATAAGGCAGAGTTCTCTCTTGTGGGTGTTAGATGGAATTGCTAAAAATACACAAGTATTTGTGAGTACATGTCCAAGTATGGGCATATGTGCCTGTATATATATATGGTTTCAGAACACAATGCCCTGGGCCTGTATAACCCTATAATAATCAGGGGTAGACATAGGCATTTGTATTGCAGAAATTATATAACCCATGCATTTACTGGATGATTCTAAATGTCCATTAATGTAAAAGGTTATTTTACGGTATTTGGTGTGAAAATGCACATACGTTTTAGGAATTTTCACTCCTGATTTTAAAAGATAGGTGGCAACTGATGGATCAGAGCCACAAGCTCTATACCGCAAGTGTTATACTGCAATGAGAAGCCATAAGTGCCAGTGTTTGCATTTGGAATGTTTCCTGCAAGTTGATCATTTTTTGCTCTGCCAGGCACAGCAAGTGGGTGACCATGGTGAGAAGACCCAGCTGGATCCAGAGTGAGCTCTATAGGCAGGCAGGGGCTTTGATAGATGAGTGTCAGAGCCTGTCTCTGAGGGAAAGAGAGCAGCCTGGCTGGATTACACAGGCCCAGTGAAGAGCCACAGCATTGGGTGAGGATGAAAGAGGCCACTGATACCCGGCAGTGCGCAAGCCAAAAGGGAGAGAGAATTTGTACTTTTTCTGATCTACTTCTCCTGACATCATTATTATTTTACTGCTGTTACTCACATGTATTTGAATACTATGGATACTTAAGAGCATTATTAATGAATATGAATAAATGAATATTTTACATACTACCTTTCTCAAATCCATGAATTACTTAAATAAAATGAACAGAACTAGAGAGAGAGAGAGACAGAGAGAGAGAGAGAGAGAGAGAGAGAGAGAGAGAGAGAGAGAGAAAGAGAGAGAGAGACCCAGGGTGAGGAAAAGAGGAAGAGTGGGAAGATCTGAGGTTTTAGAAGAGAGATCAGGGAGAAATTTGCCAGACCAAGGATAACTTCTTGAATGCCATTGGGAACAGCTCTCATATCTCTATCTCTCAATTCTCTCTCTTCTCTCTCTCTATTTCTCTCATGAAAGATTCTCTCTCTCTTAATTGAGTGATTCTGTTTTTTCACTTGCATGAATGCATACACTATTCTTTTATAATCTGGCAGAAGCTTTCAGAAGTATCGCAAGGAAAAACTCCGAAATTTACTGGGTCTACTTTGCGTCACATTACATTTATTAGACTGAGTTAAGTCCCTACACAAAAAACAGCATTTGTATTCAGGTATAAGGATGAAGAAGACAAGTCACTTTTTCCTTGAAACAATCACTTCTTTTAATATATTGTCAGTATTTGGAGACCAACATGTCCTTTAACTTTAGCTTGATATACAAATGCTTTCCAGCTTCAGTAAATCACAAATGCTGGTCTCTCAATTAGTGCATCTGACTTAACTGACTGTATTACACAATATTTCCAAATTATCTGTGGAACCAGTTTGAAAAAATCAGTGTAAAAGATAACACTCTTCCTTTATTTGCAATGAAAGTGTTTCTCCTTTCCCTGGTTCAGCCCAGTTTCCCTCTCTTCCAGCTTCCCCTGCACTCTAGGGAGCTGGAGAGTGCTGGAAGACCTTAAATGATCTGGCTCAACAGTGTGATCTCCAGTTCAGGCAGCAGGTGTTGAGACACATTTGGCTGACTTCTCCACAGACATGGAGATTAGGAAAGGAATGGTCTGCCTCTGCTGCCTGGGCTGCTCCAGAATGGCCAGTTTGGTGTAGTTTAATTTGAAACAGCTCTCAAGTTGCTTTTAAAAGTTTTGGTCAGGGGACACAAACCTGGTCTCCATGGCGGCTGCGGTAAATCAGGTATGCTCATTTGAACGATGTGCTATCTGAGAATGTTTACTCTAGATGAGGGATGACAAGCTGCTGAAAGAAGAGCCCGGAACTGCATCACTAAATATAGTACATTGGTTGCTTGAGCCACTTTGTAAATAAATCTTGTGGAGCCAATCGGCTAGTCTGAGATGCTCTCGCTACACTGATTCTTACACTAAGGGTTTGTCCTCATTAGCTTGCCTGTTAATCTACTGATTGCATACTTTGTTGTCCAGAGAGGCCTAAGTGAGGGAGTTAAATAATGCAGGGGGATGATTCTTTAATGGTCACTCATTAAATTACTTACTACGAGGTTGAGAGTCTTGAGAGAGGTGGACTACATTACAGCTTTAAAAGCAGGCTGTGAAAAATGCACGAGGTGAGCATTTAGCTATTCTGTAATATATTACCGGGGTTCACCCTAGCTACAAATTATTAGACCACTGATGATCAATTCATGAACATAGATTTTAATTTGCATCACCGGGTTATGTGTGCATCTGGGGTATAAAGAGAAGACATCGTCATGTTCGCAAGACGCTGTGATTGTAATTTAGCTATCTGATTTGATTGGACTAAATGAGACTTAGTCTGTAATATTTTGTATCATGGTTATATACAAAATGTACAGTAACTTTTTGCACTTATATAATTTTCCCAAATTTAAGTGACATATTCCATAGGCTCTAATACTAGCACCAAGAATAACTATGGATAAACAGACAATTTTTGTTTAAGGTGTACCTTCATGTTCAAACAAATATTTATTTTTATTCTGAAAAAAATGCCAAAATAAATTGTGTCAACACAAAAATTTGCAGTGTGGCTACTATACAAAATAAAAGCATCTTCACATCATTTTAAAGAGAACCAGGTTTTTTTTTGCACAGCCTGCTGTAATGTAGTCCACCTCTCTCAAGACTCTCAACCTTGCAGTAAGCAATGTAATGAGTGACCATTAAAGAATCATCCCCCTCCAATTTTTGTGTGTTTACCCAACTCCAGTATTAATCAATCTTTTAAAAATGTGTTCTGCATATATAATTTTATTTAGACAGTTCTTCTAAATGGGAGTATCACCTACCATTGAACAGTTGTCGTACATTTAGTGCTGTGTAATTCCTTATCATGCATTTTACAAGGTTCTTGTAATTCGTATTTTACGATATTTTTATTCATCCTAATCAAGCTACATGCCCATAAAACTAAACAGCAAATCAGTTCAATAGAAAATGAAAATGAAAACTTTTACTGTTATTTGCATCTTGGATTTTTATAGCAGTTGTTATTTTGGCTCATCTATCAAACATCACTTACAGTTGGAGGTTAAATGAAAAAAAATGGTTGGATAAAAAAATACACATTGGCACTCAAGCACCCTTTGTTTGTGGAAATGTAAAATCTATTAAAAGTTAATAATTTCTTCCATTTAATTTATGTATTTAAAAGTGAATACAGCATGTGCCAGAGAGAAGACCTGCTGTCCACAAATAAAAAATACAAATTAATTTTACAGGAAATTATAAAATTATTCTATAAATAAATAAAAGTATTATTACTTTTTTCTCTGGTATTCTCTGTCTGTGTACAATATAATTCAAATAGCAGCAGCATCAGTGCTTGGCTAACAAATTTAAAATAAGATGTAATTTTCTTTAGGTAAATGTAAAACAGCTAAGAAGTCTAAACATGACTGAAAGTGATTTCTCTCCACAAATATATTAACTATCTAAGTCTGGCTTTGGTTGTCAGCTTTTACATTTAAATCAGGTGACTGGAAGACTGACCAATAACTGTCAATCACTATTAATTCCTTTTAACAGGCTCCTTTTAAAGGGTTTATTACAGGTGAATACTTAGGTAATGAATGCGATAAAAAATTAACAAAAATAACAATGTGCTATTTTATTTGAAAGTTAAAAAGCCACAAATAAAGTAATGCTTTAAATAAAAAAGTGAAATTACATTCAAGAGTGCTTCATGTTTAAAAGTTGTTGTTGAGTTGGCAAACTGAGTTTCCCTGCAAATGCTTTGTCAGACTGAAAGCAGTGTGTACAATACATGGTGTTCTTTTCTTTGTATCTCAGCCACTCCTGGTAAGGAAGTAGCTGATTCTCCAGCTGACGTGGTTTTGCCTGACATTTGGGACTGGAATGATACAGGAAGGTTCTTTTTAAAAATATGAAGATATGCTTCATTGTCACTAAAGGGCAAGCAAGAGTGAGATTACAAATGGACTTGGCACAGGTAGATTATATGTTGGGCAGAAATGTCCCTAAGCTGTGTTGCTATGTTGCCTCCCTGTGTTGCTATGTTGCCTCCCGTTAGCTCTCCACTCTAATCACTCTCTATCTCCCTCTCACATAGACATACACACACACACACACACACACACACACACACACACACCATCACACAGCCATTCTCACTCCCTCCAAGTGTTTCATGTGTTATATGTGAAAACTTTGGCAAATTTGCAAGTTGCACTGGAGCCTATATTTATAAAACCTAGTCGCACTTTCTCTAAAAATGGTTTCGAAAGAAGACAAAGTGTTTGCAGTCTGGAGCCCTGAGTTAGAATTTTGTTAATAATTGATGAATAAGGATAGAATATTGTTAAAATATTGCAAGATCAAATACACATATAATAAAAATCTACAAATAAAATGGCATACACAATTTATGCTTACAAATAATATGATATATGTATTTATTTGTTCATACATACATGAACAAATAATACATTTATTTCAAACAGAGCAGGAACAATATTGTAAGGATGGTTAACCATGAGGTGCTTGTCAGTGAAGAGAGAGGTGCAAAGTTGAATGTGAATATATGTGTGTGTTAGAGAGTCTGAAGTTTATAAAATCAGCAGGAAATAACATTTTCCCAACAGTACGGTCACACAGTCTGTGTGGTTTTAACTGCACTACAACACAAAGCAGCTCCACATATTGGTAAAGCTAATCATAATCATAAACTGAACTATCTCTGGAAAGGTGAAACTAATTTGAGTACACAATGAACATACATGCTTTGACTAGAGTTTGAAAAACATACTCACTATATTCACACACACAAAAAATCTGTGAACAAATGAATTTCGGAACCAATCTCTGCTCCACAACTCTGCTCCAAAACAAATGAATTGCGGAACCAAACCAGTCTCTGCTCCACTTTTCCAGAGCCTGTAAAACACTTTGTATTTACTGAAATAATGTGGAGTCAAATTGAGTCAAATTGATCTGTTTAAAGAAAATGCTTAAGAAAACATTTTATTTCAAAAAGCTGAAAAAATACTTTTGTTATTAATTGTTAGTCTAGCTGAAGACAAAAATTAGAAACATTGCCCTGGTATCAGTAGGTTACAAGGGTGATACTTTGACAGCTCATCAAGTTTAATTTAAGCAAACACCCAGTGAGAGTGCCATTATTTAAACAAAACACATTTTTCAATATTAAGACATGGTAATTTACAATACATTTATACAGGGATACTTCTGAAGGGTTTGGACAGTCCTGATATACAATAAGAAATCTCTAGCAGGAATAGCCCAATGGGAAACACACATGCTGAAAAAAAGGATGAAAAGATCCTCATGTCTGAGTGGTGAGTGGTATGTGTGAGTTGGTGTGATGATGCCTGTGTTTTTGTGTGACATCAGAAGGCTCACCTCATAGTGTGCGATGCGTTGTGACTCAGAGATGAGCTGGGCATTGCAGATGTTGCAGTAGCTCTCTGTAAAGAGTCCTCCATCTCCAACTCCTGCAGACTTCATCTGAGAGCAACAGCACCAGGACACACAGTCAGAGATGGCAGAGTGCACCGCCTTTATCAGTCACATTCTCTGTCAGAACTTTCAGAGTGCACTACCTTTATCAGTCACATTCTCTGTCAGACCTTGCAGAGTGCACTACCTTTATCTGTCATTTCTTCTGCCAGCTTGTATTTTTAATCGAAACCTTTTTCAAAAGCTAACACCTTGTTTGTGAGTGGTAATCATCAGGCAAATATTTAAAATCTATTAAACGTGTAGTCCTCAGCTTTGAACTTATGTAAAATAATAGCTATCTTGTTGTATTTTCATGCGAGAAAAATTTAATGTTTTGAATAAGTAGTGCTAGTAAAAAGATTGCGATAAGAATTTGCTTTATTATAAATTGATCTCGCGATGAATTAGAAAACTAAATGCTTCTCTGCATTGCAGTACCACATTATTATCAGTGGGGGAAGTATTACGCTACACCAACAAACAGCATGCCACAAGAAGAAGTAACCCGATCTCGACACTTGCTAGCGATGGAAGATAAACACACACTGTTAAATGGACAATATCGTAACTACCACAGGGGGGTTTGGACAAAAAATGGGTAATATGTGCAATAGTGAAATCAATTATTCCAGGGAGTTGGCTCAGTGAGTAAGATACTTGACTCTGGACCATGGGATCCTGGGTTCGAGTAACACCACTAGTGTTGTAATTATTTAAAGCTATGTTTTTGTATTAAGACAGAGATTATCTCAGGTTTGAAGATTTTATGCATTTTCTATTCAAAATTAAGTTTTGGTTTTATCTTACAGCTTTTAAAAAGGTGAGAGAGTTGGGGATAAAAGCCTTCTTTGTAAAATTGATGACTTAGTGTGTTTATTATATATTATTTATTGGGTAGGCTGAGAAATGCGATTCATTGTGATAATTTTTTTTCCAGATTTGCGATTAACTACCATAAATTCCAGATTATAAGCCCCAACAGTTTTCTAAAATTTTCACATATTTTGAAGCATGCGGCTTATAATACGGTGCAGCTAATGCATTTTTTTTTTCATGATGCCAAAAACATTTTGCCTCATAACCAGACCCGGTGCCAGACACGGATATGCGGACGAACCTTTGGGGAGGCACAAATTTTATAGACTAGTTTCGGGTTGATATGTTTTATGTGCATCTGTGACGAGTGTTTAGGCTCAAACTCCAATCCCGATGGCTCGTAGTCCCAGGGTGAGCCCAAGTGAGTCAGAGGGCGGGCACGGCCCCCATAAGGCCCGCCCATGAAAAAGATAAAGATGATGAAGTTGGCCAACAATAATTTTCCTGGTAGGCTGCAGTATATATACAGTATAAATTTAACCGGTCGTTAGGAGCTGTAATCGTGTTTGTGCACTTTTCAGTAAAAAAGCATAAGCGACATAACGTGTGTTACTTAATGTGTGTGTTATACTTAAAGGGAGCCATGTTACAGCTACTCTTCGAAAAATAAAACCAAGTGCAATATGTATTTGTTTATATTACCGTAACGTTTGCAAGTAAAAATAATGTGTGTAGATATCTCATATTACAACGTGAGACATGCAGTTCAGAATCTGGTGTGGCTTGTACCAGTACAAAATTGATTTTCTCTCTAAAATTAAAGCATGCAGCTTTTAATCAGGTGTGCTTTTTGTAATCCAGAATTTACGGTAGTTAATTTTAATGAATCTCTACACAGTACTAAAGATAAGATCATTCAAAACATTTGATTTGTGTTGCATGTAAATGCAAAAAAAGATTTGTTCAACTGCCTGTCCATCTTTGTGGTTGTGGGGAAGAGCTATTGGCCCTTCATTGTTATTCATCCATATGATAATCATATAGTTACTGTAGAAATTCTGCTGTTCCATTTTCCAGCACAGGCTTCTGGATAAAGGAAATTCCACATTGTTTTATGTCATTTAATGTATTATTCAAGCATTTAGTGACTTAAACATCTCATACAACCTTACAAAAGATGATACATAGATGTCATACATCAGAAATTCATATGGTCTCCAAAGCAGAACAACAGAATACTGCTGGCAGACTGTGATAGATTTCATCTTTGCCTTGTAAAGTGCATACCAGACTAGATGTCACTGTATTGTGAAACTGTAATGTGAAACAATCATTTTAAATACTTATTTTGATTTGAGTCATGCCAGAGAGGGAAACACAAAAACGTCACTTATAAAACTCATTCCCTGCTCGTAGCAATTTAAATGCATTTTCCAAGAGTCAATCCCACACGCATGACAGGAGCTTTTTGCGGAGATGAAGAAAATTAGATTTTTTTATGTGGATATGAGAGATATCTACTGATGTTTAACACTCGTAATGCTTCTGTGTTGGTTTTGGAATCACCCATGTACTACTGCTGTTGATGTAAATCCTTTTTAAGGGAAAGGAAAATGATTAGATTCTAAAGTAAATGAAACACAGTTTTGTGCCAAATATTTGTGTGACCTTATAATTGGCCCTTCCTTCATTTATATACAGTGTGAAGGGCGGCTGGCATCCATTTACAATATGAATAAAACTGAATTGACAGCAATGAGGTCTTGCACAGATCTCAAACTACCAGCCACAAAGTTTTCACCTCATAATAGTATTTTAATTTAAGATTAGAGTGATACTTGATCCATGAAGAGTCAACCAAAGAGAGACATGCAGGTCTAGAGCTTTACGCAATCCAGCATATAGTGTAAGTGGTCATCACCTTTTCTATACTCCCAGTGAACTTAAACATCCAGTATACATTTAGTCCTCTTTTTCCAAATGCCCTTAATGTGACAGCAGAGAACATTCTAGACTTTCTAATTAGCTCAAGAGTGGGCTACAGAATGAACAGTGAAAAAATGAACAGTCATTATCTAATTGATCTTGCGTGGAAGCAAATGAGGACACCAAGGAGAACAGCCTGTTGGAAGTATTGGCCCAGTTGCAAGCTCTGGTAGATTTGGAAAACATTTGGCTCCCCTCAGCACCACATCAATTCACCAGTTGTTTTGAAGAAAAAATCATATCTAATGTGGAAGCAGCTGTTAGAACTTGATGAAAGTGACATTGGATCATGATGCATTTAAGGCAATGAGTATAATATAATTCCTCATGCACTTTGATGGTCTATGAAGTCTTTGATTTGGTCCCTACTTCAATAACAGGCCATCTGACTGCAATCAGACATGCCCCATTTTTCAGCAATCAGCTTCCTGTCATAACAGCGATGGTGAGAAGACTGAATGATACAAATAGATGAAAACTACATTTAGTCTCTATTCACGATTCACCAAATGGGATTGTGTGGAGAGAGGTAAAAATGTACAAAAAAGTTAACTTGGCGGCTATGCTCTAGATAGAGAAATTGACATTTGAAACTTGTATACATGCCCTAAAAGACCTTTTAAAGGTAACACGCACAGAGTTTCTGTTCTCTAAAGACACAATCAGAGAGCATTAAATCTTGGGCAAAATGCACAAGTGGCAAAGTCTGCTTTAGGGGAGATACATTCCAAAGTTCTGTCAGAGTACGAATTAGCGGCTATAGCTGATACAGATATTGAACATTTCATCAGGGTTTTTTTGTGATGTCAGGAAAACCACCCTTTTGCTTTAGATTTTATTTAGTTTTGGAATAAAGTTTTAGATTTTAGTAATGTTAGGAAAGCTATGATAATAATGTGATAATACATTTCTTGCAGTGCATTAGTACAAAGTTATAAGTAACACATATTTTATTACTCCAAAACACAATTCTTAAAGGGGATATTTTAGGCTAAACTCACTTTAGTTATACTAGACCTGTGGGCTATACTAAACATGTTCATGAAGTTCTTTGCACAAAATCACTCTAACATAGAGATTTCAAAATCTAAGGGCTCTGTTACTTTTATGCAAATAAGCTGTTGCTGGCCACGCCCAACCCATCCCATACTAATGCTGCATGCTTAAAACATGTGAAACGGAATGCTATCCACCCTATATGTTCGACCCTGAATCAGATGTTTTATGTGTGACTTGCCTGTGCCTGTAGCCATATGACTCAGTGTCTTATACACATGCTTGCAAACCAGCTGACAAAATTGGGGAATGTTCAAATAATCTATAGGGTGGGGACTCGACAGATGAGGGTTGGCTCTATGCAAATGTCCTTACTCTGACATCACATAAGGGGAGCCGTCCAAACAGCTCATAGTATCATATGATTCTTGACACCAAAATCTTTTTTATCACTTGATTCAGAAAACGGCTGTGTGTGGTCTATAGGAGCAGTAGAGATCCACAGGAAATATAAACGAATGCAAAAAGATAGTTTTGCATAATATGTCCCCTTTTAAGCACTGCACATGCTGACAAGAATGTAAACCATTAAAGTCATAGACCCACACAGCCTAATTCACATTCTTTAAGCAGAAAAACAATAAGCTTTCATGTTTGTGATGTTCAGCTCACTCTCTATCTGGTCAGGGGAAGCTCTGAAGCAAGGCCTGCTGTGATTTTACATCACACAGGGAACACGTCACAGTGCATGTGTCCTTATTTCTTTTAACATTACATTCAGCCTTACACCATTCCCTTTTACAATCACATCAAACGTGTTTTGGTCTGAAACCTGTCTCATATAGAAGAGCTTACGTTTTTATTTTACTACACTTAATGAGTCTGGATTGTCTCATGAACTATTCTCACATATGTTCATGAAAAATATTTTCCCACAAGTAAATTCATCTAAAATTATCTATAAATGTTATGATAAACGATAATAGGGAATTTCAAACTTGAGACTGCAGATGAGAATATACTATAACTTTAAAAGAGCCTTAAAGGAACTGTTCTGTGAGAAATGGTGTATTAAAACATGATAATGAGTATGAACTTTTGTCATGTAGCTCACTTTCATTTGCTCCCCGCATTCCAAAACACAGTGCTTTCAGCCAATGCTAACTTCACGGCTCTACTGGGCTGATAATGGTAGGACATTGGGCATCACATAGCCATTGCAGATCAATTGCTATTTTCAAACCATAAACAAGGCTCAATGTAGCTCCACACTTCATTCCTAGAATTTTGAAGACCCTGACATTTAAAACGAGACACTGAGAATTTTGAAAGTGCACATTAATAAGACAGTACCTTAAGGGAATTTTCCTGTTGCCGCCATCTTGAAGTTAAGGCATGATAAGTCAATTGAAGAGCAAGAATGAACAGGTAAGATAGGGCAACTCAGTGTCCTCATATTCTGCCATCATTGCAAGATTTTGCCACTCCTTTTGCACCAATTCCATTCTACAACTAATGGAAGTATTCATTGACTTATCAGCTGTAGTTTCGTTTGTGCTTGTCAGTTGACGTAGCATGCCTTAAATTTCCAGTGCACTTTCAAATTTCTCAATGTCTCATTTTAAATTTCAGGGCTCTCAGAATTCTAGAAATGTGGAGCTACTTTGAGCATCGTCAATGATGTAAAAATAGCGACTTATCTGCACTGGCAAGGTGATGCCCCATGCCCTACCATTGTCAATCAAGAAGCTAAGAGTTGAGCTAAAAGTGAAAAGTGTTGTGCTTTGGAATGTAGGGGGTGAGTGACGGTGGGCTACTCAACAAAAGTTTACACCCCAGGTCCATTTCACACCGAACATCTCCTTTTTCTTATTACAGGACTTTTTCAGTGATCTCACTTTGAAAAACTTTGACATAATTTTTAGATGATCCTTTTTACAGTGCACTAGAGGGAGAAAGGTTGCTGTTCAGTGTGCGATCATATTGTAATCACTGCACAGGTTACTAATGCCATGGCCTTATCTTCATCTGTGATGTGACATCATTCCTCCCTCTCCTCCCTCTGCCATCTGTCTCCATGTGCTCCTATCTGCTGGGTGTGATTATACCAAGAGCGTGCATAAGCCAGCTCACCGTAATGCTATTCTGGCTAACGGGCAGACCTAGTCAGGCTGTCCTCACACTGCGTGCAGTGAAATTTGAACAGAAGAGCATATTCTTCTCCTCATGCTCTTCTCTGGTTCTCCCGTCTTTCCACACTCCACTCTTTTCTTTAGAGCTTCTCAATTCAGGGCACCCTGCCCCTCCCTGCTAGGCGATGGATAAAGAATTTCTTTGTGATAAAGAGCTGTACTGTACAGTACTGGGGCTCAGTGAAGGGATGCTGTGATGGAAGAGAGCGAGAGCGAAAGGGAAAGGCAGAGATCAACGGAGAGCCACACAGAGGGTGATGGATCGAGAGAGCTGGCCGACATCCACGAAACAAGAACCTCTTACTGCGTTTTAATCGTAGCCCAGCTTTTCAGAGAGAATTCCATCTTCAAAGCAGCCAGTTTTTGCTGGCAGAGGTAGAGATGAGAATAAGACGACACTGATTCATCTGTCTGCTCTCCAGGTGGGCTCTTTGCAGCCCCTCACACCCTTATTTCATTATAAAATGAAATGTCAACCCTCTGGGCTTACTACGCACAGCCCTTCACACAGTCACTTGTTTACTTCTTTTTTTTTTTTAGCTTGACCTCTGCAGTGGCCCTTGACTGAAGGAACATACCTCACTTGTCAAGACTGGCAAGCCTCTGCTGCCACAAAATTTCACTTTACATCCAAATCTCTTACATCCAAATAACAGCATCAGCCTGTGGATTTAGGTCAGCAAGAAATATCAGGGCTAAATATAAGGCACCGTTGAGCATAATTGAGTATGTGAGATATGAGCTCAGTCTAAAACCACTTGACTAGTGGCAGCCATTATTATATGCACCCCATGTAACAGTATCATGTAATCTGATCAGCGACAATTCCATGGTCCAGCGCTCCTTCATTAAGAACAGGAAAAACAGTGATAACAACATCATATTCGGCTCTTTAGGAGGCCTAAATGTCTCTAAATATTTGCTTTGTGTATCCCGTTGCATGGAGACATTGACTACTATACATGTTGAGAAAGCGGGTATGCAAATGCTATTCACTTTGGCAGGCCAGAGGCTCTGAGGCTCCCACTACTGGCACCAGCTCCAAGCACTGTACTTCTTCAAAGCGTCATGGCCCTAAAAAGTTGATGAGCGTTTTTTTGGCTGGGCTGCCTGGGTGAGGGGCGCATTAAAAATGCATCTGCAAGAAGACGAAAGAGATCTGGGCCTCCATGCTCCCTTCACCCTCCTTTCCTCTCACTATCCCATGGAAAAGTGCAGCTTTATAAATCTCTTTAGCTTTCTCATGAATGATGAGCAGGTCAGGCTGCCGAAGTGAAATGAACCTCCCTCTGGCATGCAGTTCAGTCGAAGCTGCGAGAAAACAATTGCAGCATTTAATCCAGTCCCCTCTGCCAACAGCTATCATACTCCTTCAGTCAGGAATGTTTCAAATGATAGTTACACTTTTAGTGATGACAACATGTAGATGGTACACATTTAAAATGACTAGAAAATTATTTAAAGCTATTATAAGCTCCCAGTATAAAATATAACACTGGTTGCTAACAGTATCACTGAGACTGAGGTCACCACAGAAGGCTGGTCATCACACTCTGCTGCATTGAAAAATAAAATAAAAAACTCATTCAATTTTAAAGAGGCACTGCCATGGAGGAATACAATTTGAAGACACGTGTTTATGGTTTTTAAGGACCACTTTGAAAAACAAACATATTGGTACACTTTATGAACCAATATGGTTGTAAACTGCAGTTAAAATTTACACATCTCCATTTGATACAGCCAGGTTTCTAAAATAGCAGCTGCATTAACCATTGGAAATTGTTGTTTTCCGACGTTTGTTTTACCATGGACAGCATTTATAGCCCCGTCACTGTACTCGAAGATCACTTTGATCGATTATATCTATCTCTGTGATGCAAACAGGACTGTTGTTTATACTGATTAGCCATAACATTAAAACCACCTGCCCATTATTGCACAGGTCCCGCTTGTGCTGCCAAAAGAGCTCTGACCTGTTGAGATATGAACTGCACAAGACCTCTGAAGCTGTGGTGTTGTATCTGGCACCAAGAAACTAAAGCAGATATAATGTATGTTGCAAGAAGAAGGCTGGTTAGATCAGACTTGTTTGTCCAGCACATGCCACATATATACATGAATGAACTGTAATCTGAGGAATTTGGAGGCCAGATCAACACCTGCATAATACTGCCTCTACTGGCTTGCCTTCTTTCCATAGTGCATCCTGGTACCACCTCTTCCTATGTAAGCGACACACTTCAACTGGACATTAAAGGAAAACCTGATTAATCCGACCTGGCCGGATCCATCGCACACTTGTCCATTGTAAGCACTTTTGAACTTCTGGTGGACAGGCAAGTTGCAAAGCACTGTGTGTGTGCTGACACATTTCTATTGTAGACAACAACTTCTTCAGCAGTTTATGCTACTGGAGCTCTTTATGGAATCAGACCAAATCGGCTAGCCTTTGCTCTTCACATGCATTTATGAGCCTTGGGCAGCCATAAAATACATTCTGAGAAACTACCCAAATCCATCCACAAATTCAAATCCTGATGCAGCCTTGGGGAAATCTATGAATTGAGGGCACCTTGGTGTATCTGATCTGTGCTTGGCTAGAGGCAAACTTCGAAATGGAACAGTACTTAGGCCATGACTGATGACATTTCAGAAGTCCATGAGAAAGTATTAGGAAGAACACGTAAGGAAACGCACATCAGAGTTGAAAAATTATAAAATACAACAAAATAAATTAGTAAGGGGCGATACCTCTGTATAATATTGTGTCAGCAAATCATGTTACCTGAGGACTTGAGCTTGCTGTGGGCATGGTTACTACTACAGTTGTCAATTTACCATAATTTACCAATATGCAGAACAGGCTACCAGGACATCCTTTCTCTTTAGAATTAACAAGCAAACCCACATGAGTCAAACATGCAGAAAAAAGACAGCCATCAGAATGAACATTGCTTACCTGAAATCCAGTTATTTTATAAGAACATTTCTAAATCTAGTTATTATATAAATGTGTTTAAAAACATGTGATTGTGCTAAAAATACAAGAATATCAATGCATTGCTTTTACTAACATGCTTTCCTGTTTTGTCTTTAACCTTTGTAAAACCCTCCGTTGTACCTCATCAGTTCATCCTGGATTGCCAGGCTCTGGATGAGACTGGTAATTTCTGAGAAGAGAGTTGAGGAAAGATGAGGTTGACAAGGCACCAAAAGCCTCAGAGCTAGATCCCTGACATCCCACTACAGAGCAGCAGCATGTCAAACCCAATCGCAATCAGAGTCACCAGGACCTCTCACTCCACTTGTCCCCTCAGAGGCTGAGAGACAAAGAGAGACAAGCACCGAGGACAAGTACACCTTTGATTTAACCAGTGTCTGAAATAAGATGGTATTGTGCTGTAAAAATATTTTCTAGCATCTCTTACCGGTATTCAGGTTCTCTCACAGACACACTCTCCCTCAAGGTGTTTTGGCTAAATGTGGGGGAAAAGTGCTAACATTGATTCAAAGCACTTAGTAGTCTACCTCTCTTTCAATTTGACAGAGGATTAGTCCGCCTGCTAACCCTGCTTCCGGGAAATGATAGGACTGATCTGCTCTACACTTTACTCACACCTTGAGGAGATGCAGAACCAACTGTTATCACAATCAAATACCAAGGGTAGGCCTTTTTGCTCTCTCCCTCTCTTTTTCACACACAATGAAGGCACACATATAGGCAGTTTTCACACAGCAGGTGTTGGATTTTTGGACAATTTTGCTTCTGGGTTGCAGAACTGAAAATCTCTTTAAATCAAAGGATAGCAGGTTCAAGGTTAAACCCACCACTTTCAGTGCTTCACAGAAATGTCCAGATTTGAAAAATATCCTTACAAAAACACTTTTCTCTTTCTCTTTTAAATACACACACACACACACACACACACACACACACACACACACACACACACACACCCACACACACACACACACACA
>JBBKCR010000141.1:12767169-12803110 GCA_037577295.1 Ladigesia roloffi | reverse complement strand
CACACACACACACACACACACACACACACACACACACACACACACACACACACACACACACACACACACATTCCCACTATCCACAAAATCAGAGCAGTTAAATGTCTGGCTGTCTTTGCATTATAACTAAGGGGGATATTTGAATCAACATGGGAGGGGTGAGAGTGAGTGTCTGTGGGTGTATGTGTGTGTGTGTTTGCATGAGTGTGTGTGTGTGTTCATTATTGACCCTGAGAGCAGCATGATTTTAGCTTGATCTTCCAGTCCTGGCTTCTACCACTGCCCTCCACAATTCCCGTGGCACTTAAATAGTGTCACATGATTTATAGCACACGGCATAAACAGAGAGGCACGCTGGCCTTGGAATCTGTGATAAGGGCTTAAAATCTGTCGACTGCTTTGAAGTGCATGATCGCTCGGCTTAGAGAGAGAACACGGCACACATAAATAGAGTTCTCAAATTCGCACCCCGTATGAACATATATAGAGCAGAAACAAAGAGTGTGAGACACAGCAAAATGGGAGGAAAGAGACTTTCCAAACCCCAGTAAGCTGAGAAAAAAAGAAAAGAAAAAAAGAGAAGCTGATCATAAATCATTTCAGTCTGTGTTCGAAACCAACTCACTTCGGCAACACTGCCATAAAAGTTCAATATTTCCCTCACTCTTTCTCCCCTCCCTCAATACAGTTCCCTAATGGTCTTTTTTGTGAACGTGTGGTTTTAGGAAAAATATTTGCTTGGCAGAACATGGTGTAAAAATTTTTGAAACTTTTACCAAGTCTCTTAATGAAAAAAAAAAAAAAAAAAAAAGAAAAAAAAAAAAAAAATATATATATATATATATTTAAAGAACTAAGAGGTTGTATGTCATTTGTTGGTTAAGCTGTGTCAGTCAGTTGTAGACTGTTCCTGCAAAATTCATAATAGCAGAATAGTTGGTGTGTTGGCTGACCACAACCACATTTTCTTTTTCTATCCTTCCACTTTCTGCTGTGTCTGCTTCATCATAGAAGTTCTGGAGAACACGCTAATCATTCCACACCATGACTTGGCAGGTGATAACCTTCAAGTGACACTCTTGGAGAGATGGATGTGTTTGGGTGGAGCCATGATGTAAATTAAAAAGTGAGAGGGAGATATTATGGCAGTGACGGTGGGCTTAATGAAAAGCAGTGAATCACACAAGTCTGCGCTTCCTGTGTCCCAGTCTTGTTCTGCCGCCGTGATATGGTGTGGTCCAGCACTTCCTGCAGGTGGAGCCCCAGGTTCAGCTCTTAACACCCCCCCCCCACACAGTTCACACACCTTTGCCCCACGTCATCCATTGAGCTGCATTCAGTTTACCTGGGAATGTACTAAAACCTATATAACCTAAATAAATAGATGTGTGATTTTAATCAAGTATCAATCTACAGTATTGCAGTAAATAACACTTATGTTCAAATTGTTGGTCATTTAAATTGGTAATTTAATAACAAACCAGATAATAGGTAAGACTGTGCACTGTGTTATTATAGTTGACTGTGGTGCCCAGTGTGTAATGCTGACCCTGAAAGTCAGGACTATGATGACTCAGTCTGGGCTACCAATGGTATTTAGTTATACACACCTGTATTCTCATGTAAATCCACATATCATGCCATTTACAACTGCAGGACCCTACTTGAAAATGCTAATGCTAACATGCTAATGCTAACCCATATATGACCAAATTGTAATTGGTGTTGCAGATAGAGTCCAGAAAAGGCCCAGGGCATTTACAGTATGTTAATTGTTGTATGATATATGTATGGTATATATATTAGTCTCTTTGGGCTTGACCCTGCTGACACATGGTCTTCTGAATACAAGCATTGAGAGGAGTTTCCAAACGAGGTGCCAGGTGGATTTGTCCTTGGTGCTGGTTAAGGCAAAACAGTCACACAAACAGGTGCACACAGAGGTGCACGTCACACCGGTTACATCAAAGCACTTTCTCTGCCGCGACTATAACTCACCAACCCATTTGACAAGGATTATGCATGTAATTCTACAGTTTAATCATTAGAGGTCACAGTCATCAACTGTAACAACAAAATAATGTTGTCAGCTTATTTGAGCTTAAATGTACTTGTCACTCAGAAACCCCCCAAACCCAGCAGAGATTTTTTTTCAAATGGGTGTATCTGAAACTTTCAATCGATAAAATATTTGCATTTGTGTATAGATGAGGGGAAAATGTATGACTTGTATTTCAAAAAAATGTTGTTTAGCACAGGCTTCAGAGAATAGTTAATGTATTTAAACTCTGAAACTACTCCTCATTGCGGTGTTAATATTTTTTGATGCAGTTAAAGTAAGAATGCTGAAGAAAGCAGTAATTACATCCAAGCAATCACATTTCAATAGTACATCAAAACAGTCTGTGTTTGAGAATACAGACATTCTCTTGTTCAGAGTTAAATGCATAATCAATCATTGAACAAACAGCACTTGGATGCAGTGAAAATGATACTTTACTAACTATGCATACAGTTCATTTTATAGTTTGGTATAAATGAGAGAATATGGAATAAATAATAAGGGTTATTACCATTTTCTTCGGCCAGTTTTGAAATGGATTACAGTGAGGTGGTAAAAAAAAAAACCCAATGAGATTGTATCCTTTAAACTGAGTCAAACCTCATTAGACAACATTCAAGGTGAGGTAAGTTCAAGGCAGAAGTGCAAATTAACACATCTTCTGTTAACATAGGACAGGCAAAATGTGTCTTTTTGGCACAGAAAACTTAGTATGGACTGAACGTCAAATTTTACAAAGACCAGCAACTCTCAGCAAGACAAAGAACATGTTCTCCCGGATCAGCAATTCATGTGACTTATTCCAGATCTTTGTCCTGGCAGTATTTTTGGGCACCTGGTGGCCTGGTGGTTAGGGATCTGCTCCAGCAATTGGAAGGCTATGGGTTTGAATCCCAGGACTGCCATTGGCACCATAGTGGTACCCTTGAGGGCTGGGTCAATGGTTGCCTACAGCTTCTTGGAGAGAAATAATTTCACATTGTTCACACCTTGTGCTGTGATGTGATCACATGAGACTGAAAGGGGGACTTTACTTTTAATTCATATAGAGTACCGTTCCCCAGTACAGGAGAGAAGCCCTTTTGGTAAGTGCTTAGTGTTGAGATGTTAATGGAGACCTCCTCCTGTAGATTGTTCTCCAGCTGCTTGGAGTAAGGAAGCATGATTTGGAAAGCCTGATCAAATTGTTCAAATCACTGTGTGATGCAATAGAGCACACGGGACTGAAACTTTGTTGTTTGGGAAAGCAGAAGGGTGCCACCAGCCCTAGCGATCCCAGGAAAACATAGAGTCTGGCTTATGTTCCCGCTCTGAATAGTGAAATCCTGGAGTGAAACGCTCTAGTTGAATCCAATCATATGGTTGCAGTTTATCTGAGAATTCAATGTCAAACCATGCAGCACAGCTCTTTGAGGGATAGCAAATGCTATCCTTGTTGACTTCATGCATCTGTTTCTGTAACCATTTATGGCATTTAGCTGATGCCCTTATCCAGAGCGACGTACATCAGTGCCCGAGTAATCCACAACAGTACCAAGGAGCTGTAATGTAAGACTTAAGTCAACATCCACCAATCGACTATGGTACTGTAACTCAGTACACCTAATCAACACTTGTCACTGATACCTAACTACACCAATCAGGACACATAAGACAACACCTGTAGAAGAAGGTAAAACTAGGGTTAGGAAGGTAAGGTTTTGTTGTTTGTTTGTTTGTTTGTTTGTAAGCAAGCGAAAAAGATGGTTATTTGTCAAGGTAGATGGTCAGTTGCCAAGGTGGTGAATGTATCGTTGGATGTATTGTTGGAATTGTTGGATATTGGTCATATGTCATATATCAAGGCCTCAGCTGAAGCATTTAACCAGCTTTAGGACAGCTATTATTTTAATTCATGCCATGTATGAGTGCTGTCTGACAACAAAAATGCAATTTATAACACTGGACTAATATCATAAAATTGGCAATTAAGGAAATTTTGCCTGATTTAAAAAAAAATTGGACCCTAAAAAAAAGAAAAAGAAATCAAATCAAATTCTACTACGGCTGCAACTTATCAAGCAAATTATGCAACTGTGCACAGGTGAGGCACAGGGTTAATCAATGAATACAGTCCTCAAAACAAAATAGAAAATAGAGTCAGTGATGCAACAGCAATAAAGCAAATGTGTAAATAAGTTATAATGTTGATTTTTCTTCAAAAATCATCATTTCAGACCACATATTGTGCACTGTGTCTGGTATGTCTATGACATGACTTACTTGGTAATGTGTTTTCTCACATAGGTAAATCAGGTGCTAAAAGCTGTGTAATTCTGATGGGAAATATATTTTCAGCATGTGTCCAAGGATCTTGCCTGCATCCAGTGTGGCTTCTGCTACAGTGAAAGAAAATCTCTCAACAACATGTCCTTTGAGACCCCGGCACAATTTTATGCCAGCACTCTTTAGTCATTACTGGAGTCTTTCTCTCACACATTTACTTCCACAAGTAATAGAAATATGAAACAAGTTTTTATTACACTGGGTGCCAACAGAAGTCTGAAACAAATTCAGCAAACATCTCACAGCCTATCAACTATTTCAGACCAATTCCCACAGATCACTTACAACAATCTAACATTGTGTTTGGCAGCTAGCTAAACGCTAGCACAGAACAAGCAGCCTGTATAAATTGCTGCCTCTCTCCACTCCAACCCCTGGAGGTCTTTGTAATAGCCTCAGACACTGCATTGATTCTTCAGACAGTGGGCACAGATTAGGGTGCCACCTAATTGTGAGATGGAGTTAGGGTCCACCATATACCTGCTTGTTTGGCAGGTCTGAGTGACACATTGATTGGCAGGTTATCAGTCTTCGAGCCCCTGTCAGTCCAGCACCTTTTCACAAGGAGCAAATTCATATCAATGAGAAAGAGTGGTGGGGGAGCGAGGGTGAGGGTGAGGGCAGTGAGGGAGGTAAGGGTTAGAAAGGGGGTGGCACAACCTTAATGACCCCAATTCTTCCGCTCTCATAGAATGCTGTATTTCTCCCCCAAAAGAGGCATTGTGCTCACCCCCCTTCTCACGTGGGAACTGTGTTTGAGGGGGAGCTCGAAGAGGTGGGCTGCAAGAGCAGCTATGGCAGTCAGCCATTGCTAATGAACAATGCCACAGAATAGCTTTATTTGTCAAAGCTTCCTCAGGCAGTACATAGAAAGCTTTGGAGGGCTTGAATGGGCTCAGGCTGTTGTCCCCCCAGCCCAATACACACAGACACACACACACACACACACACTTTCCCCTCACCCAGCTTGCGCACCCCATTGATTAACCTGGTTCTGCGTCTGAAAGGAGCCTAACAAGACAAAGTCTAAAGTTTATGTCAATTAGTAGTCATAGAGCGACAGGACAGCTGCAAGGTCTTGGGTGTCCAGCCTTGTCCAGCCTTCCCAGGCCTGGACTGAGGTCCCAGTGGTCAGAGTTCACAATTCTGCTGCCAAAACACGTCGTCTTAACCAACAGTGTCACTCTCTATGACCTTTCTGACAGCCTTGACCCCCATAGGCCTTACACTGACGAGACAAAAAGTGACAAAAGAGCATGACTGTCATTAAGTCTCTTGGAAAATAGATTTATTTATTGGACAGTTTTGTTTTTTTCCACAGCAGTGTAAGTTTTGTATTGTGGAACAGACAGCAGAGCCTGGACACTATGATGGACTTTGCAGATACTCTGTTCTTAACATACGAGCCCCTGTAAGATTAATGCCATTAAAATTAGCAGCAAGTATAGATGAGAAATACCTCTGTGTGGGATAACTGATTTTTCATTTTTAAATGAAGGAAGCAGTAGTTAATATCACATGAATAAAGCCTAATTCTCCCCTCAATATGCCCTCAACATCCTCCGGATTCATTAACAGAGGTGCTCACTGTGATACCTGTTAGACCTTCTATCTTAGTTCTGCAATGTATTGCCTAGTTTTTTTTATACCTTCATTTACTCTATCAAATCTTCCAGCATATTCCATCAATATTTTGCAAAAGTTTATTTATGAAAAACACCATGTAGTCATCTTTCATGTTTTTCCCCAAAAGCATGCTCTGTATCACTCAATTGCATCAGTTTTTGGTTTTTGGTCTTTGGTCATTTCATGTCATTGTCCATTCCTTAGAAGAACATCAGCTCATTTCTAATGTATCTAGAGTGCCAGTCAACTTTTGAATCTGAAGGGTTGATTTTGAGTATATATAAACTTGTGCTGCTATGTGGTACTTATAAATCCAAGAGCACCATCTATAGACTTAACTTGTTTTACTGTGGACAGTAGATGTAACAAATATGCAAACTTTTAGGTTGTGGATGTTAAAACTGATACTTAGAACGTAGTGAACAAAGTCCTTCAGTATGACTTTAGCAATGTGAGTGTGTAATGACTTTAGGAGTTTTAGAGAAACCCACTGAACAACTTCAACTTACACTGTGCACTGTATACTTATGCCTTTAATCAAGAAGACAGTTCTCTTTTAGATGTGTCTGCACACTGCACATTACACAGCATCCTGACTAATACGTAGGTGGAAACCAAGCACAACAACTCTTTTTCAAAAAGTGAACAACAGAGCTCATTACAATGGCACAATGCAGAGTGGGTAATAAAAAGACAGCAGCAAGACAACAAGAAGGCTTGGAGAAAGGGAAGATAAATGTTGCTTACAGCATGTACACCCTTTTTAATGTAGAAAAAGAGACATAAATAGCACTTTCCTTGTTCATAGTGAGAATAGAAAAATGTGTGACGCAACACACAATAATAAAACTATACATTCTTTGCGGTCTTTCCATTTTAAATCAATTAAAGGTCAGTTTAGTCCAGAGCAGGTAGGTTTAAATAGAATGCATTAAAGAGTTAAAGTTTGGCCTGAGCACAAGCACTCACTCTTTCCACATCCTCTGCTACGTTTTTATCTATTTATTTATTTGGTCCACGCTCTTCACATGGTGTTAATTTGAGTATACAGAGAGCTTAGTTTAGGTGGTGTGCACTAGGGCCTCATTTTTGACAGGCTATGTTAAACAAAATACCCATCAAGCCCAAAGCCTGAGACCATCCTAGCACCACTGTATATAATGGAGCCGCTTTTATGCTGTCAGCAGTGGGAGATGAGAAACATCCCGGAGAATTCTTACACAAATACACCACACAATTAGTTCCCCTTTACGTGGGAGAGCTGCCGGTCTGTGGGGTCACAAGAGCTCGTTTCAGACCATGCACAGCTGTCAGAGGGAACTTTCCATTTAGATTAGAGTGCCGGTGCTGAACAATATACACACTGCCTAGTCTACATGACAGTGTATTGCTGGCTTGGGTGAAAGACTTACTCATCTGAGTTGGCGTTTCTAACTTGCTTGCTTAAGTGAATGTGCATTTGCCCTCACCCCCGCCCCTCTGCAGCAATTAATGAGCCTTAACACGATGTTCTTCATGAGCTCATTAAAAAAAGCACATTTATTTAGTCATAATTGCAAACTGGCACAGAGCATGAAAATGTCTTTCACTGTTTTTAGGAGTCACATTACCCAGTAATGTAATTATCAGGTAATGTAGAATTGAAATCAGAAAGCATGAGCATGAAAATAAAACACATTTTTAATAAGTTTGCATGTTTGAAAACTAGTCACCTAACCAGTAATGAAATGATCAGGTAATGTAGACTTTAAGGAAAGGCTTCCTAGAGCATAAAACAATATTTTGTGTGTTTGAAAACTAGTCATCAGCTTAACTCTAATGACAAATGTATGAGCTGTTTATGACTACCAAGCAAATATGAGCAAAGGTTATAACTAAGATCTAGTTGAAAGATCTTCACTGATGACAGAGCAGTCAGCAGTTTGTTGTATCCACTGAGACATGGATGATAGCTGACCAAGATGATAGCTGGTTAGAAATAAATAATGATTTGTACCCAAAGAGCAAAGCATAGGCTATGAGCAGCCTGAAATCTAAGTAACCCTCTAAAATTACATCCATGCTACAGTTACCCATATATCAATTTTCTCTTGAACTGATTTGTTGATCATATCATGCCAAAATTTGCAAGCAAACGTGGTTGGTGGATAACCAAAATCCTTTTGCACTTCTAGGCCTATGTTCCTCGATCATATGATACACAAGTAAAAAAGAGTAAAACTATAATATTGTCGTGGCAGATGTCATATGCAGTCATAAGCTATGACAGATTATACCCAAAGCTATAAGAGCGTCATGTAACCGTGGCTTGTTTATGGCTTGTTTATGTAAATATATGTTTAAATTTTCTAAAAATAGCTGTCTGAAATTGAATATTTTGATTAATTGGTGTTCATTTGAATGCATGAGTGTGGATGGAATGTGTGAGCACTGAATGTGCGGTTGGACATCTATGTGTGTGTTCTGCCCTTATGTCTGGTATAAATCAGCGGAGTCGCTCTCCGAATTTTCCAGGTAACTGCTGAGTGGAGAGAGAGGCTCTGCAGGACTACCGCATGTGCCGCTCAGACACTACCTCAACATGACTTCTCCATGCACCCCGGCAATATACACTGAGGGAACTCATTTGGGGAAAATAACAGACATTTGCACCGAATTAGGCATGCAACTAATTATTATCGTACTGTAACTGTTTATCTAACCACTTTCACAATATCAGTCCCACGTCTCTGAGCAAATCTGTCAGCTGTCCGACTGACCACTCAACTGCCCAGCCATCTGGAAGAACTCTCACCACTGTTGGTTGGAGAGGAGCTTCCCGTTAAACCGCAGAACAGTGTGGCCCACAACACTGTCATCAGCAGGTCTGCTAGCGGCCAGAGCCAAAGAAGTTTGATCAGTGTAATTCATCCCAAGGTGGCTTTCTTAGGTCGAACATTACAAGCAGGCTGACACATAACTGCTGAAATGCACCATTAGATGAATAACACTAACAGGTGATTGGTGTGATGAGCAGTTGCACTGAATGGGCAGTATGGGTAGATTTGTAACTCATCAACAGAAGGTCAATAACTTGTGTCTGAAGGGAATCTAAATAGGCTAAAGCCAAATATACACGGCCAGCAACAAGAACACTTGTGAAAAGGTGTCTGCTATCACTGAAGCAGCAAGAGAAGCATATAAAGGCCCTATTCTCTGTCCCAGCCAATAGGCCAGAGTGATTATTAGGAAGAGAGAAGGAGAGAAAGGGAGAGAGTGAGACAGAATGAAAGGCAAGGAGAGCTCTTGGCCAGGCTCTGCATTCCCAGTGATATTAACCTTCCAGGGAAATCAGTCTGACACAGAAGCTGACGGAGGATCTAAATTACCTTTTGATTGCCGGTGTGATGGCCTGTTTATATTATCGGTCATCTGGCACAATGCAGGCCCCTGTTCAGCCCTTCTGCAGTCATCAGGCTCTTATTAATTATGGTAAGCGACCTTTGAGGAGGTGATGACAGAGGCATGAAGGTTGGAGGCCTGGCCCACAGACGGACGGTCTGTTTGATGAGTCCCATGACTAGTCTCTTTTTCTCCGGACGCTCTTTCTGTCTGTCTTTCTCTTTGACTCTCTCTCATGGCTCCTTTGCTATCTCTTTCCCGCTATCTCGCCCCTCCTCCTTCTGCCTTTGAATTGCTTCATTTTTTTTTTTCTTGGGGAACTTATTATCTTTTGAGCCTCTGGCCTTTTCTTTACACGACGCGTCTTGTGAATGTGTCTCGTTTCCTTTAGGGTGTTTATTACTCACTTTGATTCGATCCACTAGTGTGCTATATTTTTGAGGGTTTGTGTTAGTTACAATCATTTCAAGGGCCAAAGCAAATGACTCATTAATGCCAGAAGCAGATGACTCTGCACTGTTCATTCACTACTTTAAAGAACAATTTCCATGTCCTAATTCTGTCTTCAGTGTTGCTCCTTTGCTCTCTTTAAAAGAAAATGGACATTTCCTTTGGAATACAACCGCTTTCTACCGATATTGCCAAAATGTTTCTCAGCAGATTTACGTGAAAGAAAAGCAAAAATGAATGCAGATTTCCCCACAACTCCCACATTTGTGTGTCAAAGAGAATTCACAGGAGTACATAAATGAAACTAAAAGCTGCGTCCATGTTTTAAAGGGGTGGGACATTTTTAAATATGCAGATAATAAAATGTTTTTGGGATTTTTGACTTGGATCCTTAAAGCAGTGCCAGATACAGTTTTGCTCCAACCCAACTCTCAACACACAGGGAGAGTTTTAAGAATATCTGAAAGATTAAAAAAACAACATTTTATCATATATGATGTGGGCAAAGTTCATGTAAAGGTCCTATACCAGCTAAAGTTATTTTTCCTACAATCACATATCCAAGCTAAGGACCATTCAGGAACTTTTATACTTAAGGATAAACAGTGAGTGGCTGTTGAGCTGGAAGTACAGGTGGCGGTTAATTTTTTGGCAGAAGTGTTTGGGTTTAATGTCAATGACATTTCTGGGGACAGCCATGCGTGTTAGAGTCAGCGATGAATGCAAGGTGTGATGTAAGCTGTGTGTGCGTGCGGGAGTGTATGTAGATCGGCTGCCTGTTTAAATGGGAGCGTGGGAGTGTGTGTGTGAGTCGGTCTGGACAGCGGGCTAATGAGAGGCACAGGGTCCTGCTGTGTGCTGGGCAGACCTCCCCCAGACAGCAGGTCACAGATGACGGAGCCTCACACCCACAGTCCTCTGCTCCAGCCGCAGACAGAGCCTCAGTCACTGCTGCATTAGAGGGCATTAGGTCAGATCTCTAAGATCACAGCCTGCAGAATGACTCCAATTATCAATCCAGCTACTGCAGCTTTCACATTCCTCTGTTCTGGCACTACTGGTGCTGAGAGCAAACAGATGGGGTGTCAAGCCTTTTCTAATTGTGCTGATTCAGAGTCTAACTGCCTGTTTCAAAATAGGCTATGGTTCATTTAAGTCATGTTAGATGTTATCTTGCTAGACTTTGTTTTATTAACACATTTCATTGGGTTCATGCAACCTTGTCTTTGGTAACCCCGTTTTAAGAAAAAAATGGCCAAGAAAAGTCTGACATGAAAAGTGGAAAACCAAACTGTGTCAGGTAATATATATATACATATATGTGACTGTGATTCAAGTTGATTTTGAATCAGAAATGAGGTCATATACATATATCGGCCTTAAAAGCACAGTAACAACACAAACCTATTTGATCCCAAGAGACGAAGAGAAATCATGTACAATTAATTATCCCCCTCCCACCTAACACACAAAAAAAGTCACAAAAATTTAATGGAACATAAGGATATAGGACATTTAAGTAAAATCGAAAGAAATAAGGAAAGAAAGAGAGAACGAGAGACACTTTATTCAACATCTTTAGTACTGATTGAAGACAGTTAAAATATTATGATTTTTTCCTTTATTTCAGAAACAGTGAATCCAGATGCTATGCCTGCCAGATTTTGTTTTCATACTATGAAAGTATATTTGAAGCATTTGATAATATTTTCAGTAAAAAAAAAAAAAAAGAACGTTTGATATTTGAAAGTAAAAAAACTAAAGAATAAAAAGGTGCCAGCTATCTCACCAGCTAAAGTGCTGGGTCAATCCAGAGTCTGTGTCCGGCTGGCTGGTGTGAGATGCTCTCTCAGGACAGGGAAATGGTCCAGCTCATAGTCCAACTGACCAACGATCAGGGACGACTGCCATCAGTCATCCCTCTCCCTCCTCGACATGAACCACATCTCAGGTGGCCCTGCATTCTATATGGTTTTTCAAAACCATAAATCTTATCTACATAGTACACGGCATAACAATTTCCCCCATATCTACAAAATAAAATATAACAAGATGTTTTCAAAGTGAATATTCAGCATTTGAGTCAAATATTTACTTACTGATTGCTTTACCTCACTCCGCCATTAACGCAACAGGCTCAGCATGGCTTGGACTTTGTTCTTATCACTCCTGATAATTTTGCACCTCTCTTTGTGGGGAACATTTTACCGGACATAAGTTGGCATTCCACCCAGGACAGTTTGAAATGTTGCCTTGATGATGATAGTTTAGTTGGTTTCTCTAAAGAAGATTCTTTCAGCATATACAGTGGACAATAATGTAAAAATATAAACAAACACTGCTGAAATATCAGACCACTAGCAAATGAATGATTCCCAAAGGCAGATTTCACATAAAAAATAAAAAAACGGTATGTGCTAACTGTAGAAAGAGACTGGAGGGGTTCGAGGAAGCAGACTTGGGGTGCTGTGGTCATTGGTCACTGGAAGACAGTGTGGTAAGTTGGGCACTGATGGGACTTCATGTACTTGATGGCAAACTTGAGCTCCTTGCTTTTCTTGTCCCACTTGTGGATAGACATGAGCAGTAACTGCTGGTCCACCTTGCGGCCCATGATGAGGAAGTTGCTCCCGAGGTTGTCCAGTTGGGAACAGGGGCAGTTGGCTCCATTCTTAATGTAGAGCGTCAGCTTCTTCAGGTCTTTTTTACGGAGGATGCCCATCTTCAGAACCTTCTTCTTCTTTTGTGCTGCGATGAGCTTGCGGTCGCCTTTCTCCTTCTTAACCTCTTTTATCTTCATCTTGAGTGCTAGGGTAAAGAGATGAAAGGATTAGGTCATTTGAAACTTTCCTGAAGCCAGTAGGAACACCACATGTCAATGGAAAAAGGTCTCATTTGTGTGTATATATGTCGTCACTCATCTTTACACGCCGGAAAATTTGGGAAATCCTCCTGCCACTTTTGGGACTCCCTGTGTCACACTGGTTCTTCCATTCATTTGTGCTAGCTCAAGCAGCAAGACATTTAACAACAAGCGCACAGGAAGAGCCTGGGCATTCCCATTCAGTGGAATACTTTACACCTCCCAAGAGGAGCATCATTTAACCACGGACGGCACTAATTGCAGTCACCCGGGAGAGGAGGGAGAGACGAATGGAAAGTTTTCAAAGACAGATGTGAAGCACCCCTCAGTGGCCCTAGCACATCCCCGCCTCATTCACTGCTGTTTTACGCAGCCATGGAGCCTCCAGCCACAGAAACAGCACGGAGAGTGGCTTGCCAAAGAAAATTGTAAAGGCTTTTAATGTATTATAAAGAGCGTAATAAATGTTCACTTTGACCTGTAAGCATGCAATGAAATGCTCTATATTTGACTATTAAACACAAGAATAATCTGGCCTTCACTTTGCCAGAGTTTTGCTGAGCTCAGTAAATTGCTTTCCTAACAATTAAGGTTAAATGTGCTGATTTAAGTTTGCAAAATGATAATTTATTAGAATTTTGCTAAACGATCTGGCACTTTAACACATGTATGAAAATGTAACTGTGGAAATGCACAGAATGAACATTGATTTTTGATTAAAAAGTTTTGTATTAAAACATTTATGCCTGAAATCATTATTATGCCCTTGTCATTTGTTTAACAAACATATATTTGTCAAAGTGCAGGTTGGCTGTCAGTGTAAGTTTGAGTGGCTTCGCCCAGGGACTTCCAACACTCTCTGAGCAGCATAAATATTCAAACACCAATGTTTGGCCACAATCATCAGACCAAGAAAATCCAAATAAAGGAAAAGAGAATAGCATGATTAACAAAAAGTCCAATTAAAGATCACATGCTGAAACTCCCACGCAGGCAGTATGTGGGCAGTGAAGTTCTCAGATGGCAGAGACCAGAGTGCGACCATCTAGGCGGCACAGTGACCAATCAGGGTAAACACTAACCAGGCTGGGGATTCTGCATTCTCACACCAACCTGAAATACGTGGCATCTCAATTAGTAATGTGCCTAAATAAATATCAAAGTCACCAGGTTCCTAGGTATATATATGGGTAATAGCAGAACCTTTTCTACAATAAACTGTGAATGAGCTAACAATCCCTAATCCTCAATGCAGAGTAATTGTACACAGATTTGACATCTGATTTTGGTGCTTGCCCGTGAGCCATAATGCTTGGTGAGTTTAAGCTTGCCTGGTCAACATTGTGATGACAAGCTGAACCCACTTCATAAACAAGACCTGGTCTAAATTACAGGCTGTATGTCTGATGGGCAGATGAATGCAGGTATGGCGAGGCATTCACCTTGAGAAAAAACAGGCCTCAAACCTCAGCCTGTGCAATAGTCACTTAAATGAGCTTTAAGGGAATGTGGTGAAAGTGCTTGCATTAAAAAAAAGTGAAAAAAAGGACCTACGAGCTTCTTAACAATATAAATATGGGTCGCTGATGCTTAAACTGCCATTTGTGAATAACGTTCCTTGCACTTCCTTAAAAGCATGTTGTCTTACTGTCCACTAATCTAAAAAAAATGAGTTTTAGCAGTAAGCCTGTATCTGCAAATCTCTGTGCATCCGTCAGCATTTAGTTGATGATGTGCCTGTTTGAAGACACAGTTTTGGATTTGTTTTAGACTCGAAAAAACAAACAAAGAGAGAAAGAACATGAAGAACAGTATCTTGACTGCACTCCCATTTTTTCCGGTGGTCCTCAGCCAATAAAACTATTAAAAAGAAATTCATTTTGGACAGCACATTAAAGCACTCAGAAAACAAATGGGAAACCAGTGAGGGTGAGCAAATGACTAATGCAGTACATGAACCTATGTATATTTATACTGAAGTCATTATTGGCAATCAGACAGCTGTACCTCTGTACAGCACATACTGCTGTGATCATCTCTGGAATCTGTTCGGCTCTAAAGCCTGTCTGCTTCAAGCCACAGATGAATGCTTTAATTAAAATAACATTTGTCTTATACTCTTGCATGTAACCGTGCTTTGCATTATTAAGTGAGTTTCTACATGCTGTCTACAACATGTTGTTTAGCTTTGGGTCTGTAAATCGGAATCCAAAGCCCAGTCAACAAACTAATTAATAACAAAATCACACGTCTGTCTACTAGATTGATCACATTGTTTATGTATTAGTCCAACAATTAAAATGACGTTTACCCTCCATTAAACCTCTTCTAATTCTTTGGCTATGTCATCAGCAATGGGTAGGATAATATATTAACAAAGTGTCTCCCCCCTCCCACTACATTTTGGTTACAGTGGTTTCAAGTTGGACACGAGTATGAATCTGTAACAGTTTTCTCAACCACATTTAAAAATTGTCCATATCGGAGACAATAACTGGCCATGAAAGCATTTAGGGACGTTTTTGGTCATGCATTCGGCAACATTTCGAATCTTAGTCATAAATGGTGACTAACGTTCCATTCCATCCTTGCAGGAGAATTATAGTATTGAGATAACACTTGCCACAAATAAGAAATTAATGTTACTCTATATTTCTTGTTAGTTCTATGTTTGTTTTTGTTCTGCCTCTTTAAATACCTGTAAGCCTCATTAAGTGTCAATTTCGCTACCTTTTCTGGCTCATGAGAGACAGCTGCTCTTATTCAGAATGAGAATAGAACTAAAAGTATGAGTGTAGATATAGAAATGTGAATATATTAATATTGATTAATGGCTGGTTAATCCACAAGGCTGTGAGTTTTCTCTTTTAATGGCTTTCATATTGCTTAAATATGGGTCAACTCTAAATCAAGTGTTAGGTATGCTGACTATATTGTGAACAATGAAGCAATGAAGCATTTAATGTTATTGCCTCATGGTTGCTGGAAGCAAAACTAAAGAAATTAAAACTTCCAAGTGAGTCAAAAAGACCATAAAATTGACCATGAAACACAAAACTGTTTTGTACAGGCAACCAGTGAATGCATCAGAATGGAACTTGGAGGATGCTGAAATTATGACTTAGCAAAGTTTTATTACTTATGTTTCTTTCGAAATATAGTTGATTGGAGGGGTCAGAAAAAGCTGTAATGTGGAGTGGTGGGCAGTGGCAAACATTTCATAAACAAGATTGCGCTCGCTCCTAATTTCTCCAAGAACACTCAGTCCTTCTTCTCAACACACTGGCAAGGGTGATTTGTCATACTTAAAAGTGACTACATACAAAGGAGATGTCTGCATCCAAGAGAAACACACTTCACAGCCAAAGACAACCGAGGGATGAATGAAGCCGCTTTATTTTTTTAAATGTTCTGGTCTCTTTAGGGTGGGCCATGCTTACGGCTTATAGTGCTGTAGATACAAGCTCCAAGAGATCCACCTCTGATAAGTCAGTATGAGGCGTGCCAGAGGCTGAAGGTTTCATACTTTCAAGTCATTTTTAAGATAACCAGCATACCTGAGTACTGAGTGATTGATTAATTGATTCATTCATTCACTGACTGGCTGATTAGTGAACTTACTGGTTGGTTGGTGGATTGATTGTTTGATATTTTAGTTGACTCACACTGTGTAACATACCAAACTTTTTATTTTATTGATTCAATGTGAAATTCATCATGGACATCCTTTTCCATCTTTCATGGGCATTCTTGTGCTGCCTCTTATATCTGATATCCGACAACATTATTCTTCCACTATAGAGCTATGACAGCTCTGAAGCGGTCACTTTCCCACATAACAAAGTTCACCAGTCCACTTGACTGCTGCCAGATCACATGGCTTATTTCATCACTTTAGAGAAAATAGCTAAGGAGGCAAGTAACTGTTGTCATTTTCCTAGCCTGTGCTATCAACACAGCATTCCACTCCTCTATGCTGTTCCCACTAGTGTCTAATCACTGTGCTACCATCGGTCAAGCTTGATTTGCCTGAAAATATGTGTATATGTGTGTGTGCATGTAGGATTTTACTTACCGAAGTCACTGGCACAGAAGTGTTCCATTACAGTGTCGGCCTTCAGTTCATTGTCACAGGGTGGGCATGCTTTGGAAACTGCCAGATAACAACAAAAAACAACAACAAGAGGGAAAAACTGATTATTTTACTATTTGTTTTCCTTTGCTAGCTCTGTTTAGTTTAGCACATTTATGATTGTAATGATCCACATTCTTCAGTTCAGTCTCGGGACCGACACAATGCTGGGTCTTGTATGACAGCTGGGGAGAGACACAGGCCTGCAGTATTGCTCGCTGAAGCACTAAACACTTTGTAAGCACTTTGTAAATTCCATCTTGTCAGATGCCATTTTCTGCTGGGAGGATATGGCAACCAGGACTCTGCTGCAATGTTTGCATTGCAATTATGGTGATGAAGATGTTTGAATGTAAATATCTGTTTATTTTAGGTGAACAAAAAATCTCCTGGGGGGAAAAGTGCCCTTTTCTGAATTAACCTGTTTAGTGACAATTTCTATGTTGACAAAGTACATTTCTAAGCTGATCGGGACATAGTACAGACAGTATGAAAAATACAATGTCTTCACTACATCCCTGACCACCGAAGACCTACTGCGTTTGCACAGATTCCTTTTAAAACATATTTGTAGTGTAAAATATTTACTAGCATAGTGGCTATTGTGACTTCCGACCTGTTGTGATTTCACCGTTTTCCTAGTATATGCACACATTCTAATGGAATCTAATGTGTGCCACGAGCAGAGGGCACACCACTCTGCTGCTCTCACACAGAGGCTAAAGGCTAATGGTGCTTAATCCATAGCTTTCACAATAATGAGTGCGACCACTTCTGGCAACTGGAAATTTGATTTCCTCAGCGTGAAGGAAAAGTCATATACTAACTTCTGCTTATCCCACAAAGACAAGCAGATCCTGACAACCCAGTGCAGCCATAAACACTTTGATGAAGGCTTTCTGCAAAAAGTTGTACTTTGTTCCAGGCCGCTAGTGTGAAAGTGGTGATCTGCCAAATCCTGTCGCACTGTACAAGCATGCCAGCTCAAGTAAAGAGGCAGTGGCCTACTTGGTGTACTATAGCCAGAAGTTGTCAGCAGAGTCCTGTGGTTTAATGTGTTTTAAAAAAGGTTGACCAAAATATGCTTGGGCTCATGAGGAGTCAGGTCATGGGAGAATAAGGAGATTTGTTTCTTGTAGTGTTGAGAGTTATGAATATGCACATATAACTGGTACAATCAACATCCAGCCCTTGGGCCTGTTAGGACCAATCAAACCATGATCAGTCTTAAGGTTGGGTTCGCGAGAGTCACAGGGTTCCTTGGGAAGTGCTGTGGAGCCGAGCTCTTTTTTCACTCTACTTGTGAATGGAGTATGCTCCCGCAATTTCTGCAGCCCTTTGCTCTAGCTAAGACAACACAAATACCTGGTGGCAGGCAGTTACACGGCTCCCTGCCTGATTCCCCCTTTCAGGTTATAAAGCGAGGGTCAGGGTTTATCACCCCAGTCACAAGTGTAACCACAGTGGAAGATAATAAGGAGGGTCAAAGTTCAGCTTGAGTGCTTGGGGTGTGGGGAATTGAGCCCCTGTGTGCTCAATGATATTCCGTGCCAGAGCACAAATTCTCATACTTTCCCTGTGAGCGCTGCTAGCCATTGGGTCAGAGATGCAATTTTCTGCCGCCAACACTCTTTTTGAGCAAAGAGAACTCATGGCATCAACCTCCAGCTCGGACTGAGAGTCACTCTCTTGAAGCTGTAACGTCTTATTTGAACTGCAGAGTAATTTATTCACTTTTGCAGGGTGGTTTACTGGCAGGCTGCCTTCTTGAAGCAAAGCCAAAGTATGTGTCTGAAGAGCAGGCTTTGGGAATTCTGTAAACCGAGTTTCTGTGTGCGCTGGGGATTTTTTCTGATTGACACACATTAGCAGACTGACAAGTTATTTACTGCCGAATCAGTGAAGGGATTTGTTGAATCCTTCCTAATGGTTGTGTAATTTTTATGTGTGTTTTGTTTTTGGTAGATATAGATACTTGGCAGCAACTGAATAAGTGACTGTGTCTGTCATGATCACAGGATTACGCAGGAGTTTTTAGTTGTCTGGATTCCATCATAGGCATTTAGCTTAAGGTGAGATGTTTATTAAAGTAAAATATATCTATTTCAATTTGTTCAGTTAATACATATCCAGTCACGCTTTACTGTACTTTCCGAAATTCAGCAACTTTAACAAGGGTTTAGCTCCACCCACATATGGCGCAATCAACAACATCAAATAAGATTGTCTAAATTTGTATTATTTTGTGCTTCTAAAAGCATTTACACAATTGATGTTATAAGCGTTTAACCCGCTTTTTCTCTACATCCTGAACCAAAACTTTTAAGAATTGAAGAAAATTTTAAATGGTCTAAAATTATTTAAAATATTTTTAGATTTATGCTAGGATTTGCATTATAATAACCTGAGCATATAGGAACAGTGTAAATGTCATTATATATAAAAAAGTGAGAGTGAGTTTACATTTTAATCAAAATGTCCTTCAAAAGCTAGTTGTTAAATACATGCAAACATGTCTTATTTGCCTGTAGTGTCTGAGAGGCCCTAACTGAAGACTACAGGCTGCCCGCAGTTTACTGGGACATTTCCTGAAGGCTGCTGTGCAGTAAGCCATTAGGGTGTTTTGGAGGGCTTCGAGGAATGGAGTCTAATTTGAAGACTGTCATTGAATGCGTCGTTGGGGCAGAATGTGGTTTGGTGGCTTGCTTTCTGCTGTCAAACTGAAGCCAAAGGTCTTCACTTAAGACTTATCATAAGCGGCATTCTCCAGTGTGAAGGATTTTTTTGGATAGGAAAGCATTCCTTTTAGACTTCTCAGAGGTCATAATTTTATAGCTCATTTGGACCCTTGAAGTCATGAGCAGTAACACATATGACATAAAACATTACCACGCTCAGAATGAAATACGGCGTGTAATTTATGTCACAAATCCCAACACATCTGTTTAAACGTGCATGGCGTATAGACGGAGGCTGGTTTAAATATCTCCCCTTGAGCGACCCCCTAGGGGTCCTAAAAACACAGCACTTCTGCATTCACTCTTATCCTATAAATAACAGAATGCATGTTCTCTACAAGAAAGAAAGAAAGTGTTCTCCATAGTCTGTTATAGTCTGATGTTGGCTCAGAGTGCTTGTGGCTTGCACCAACCAAAAGAATGAGCTGAGTACACTACAATACAGGACAGCTACTGAAAGTAATAACAGGCATAACCACATGGTCTACATGTTATTTGGCTGTTGTTTGGACATGATAGTTCTCGCAGATTCATCCTGATGATGGCAAAAAGGAGTGTTTAAATAACACCATAAAATAATCACTTTGGTTTCTAGCAACCTTTCAGTGGATGGTTCTTTAAAAATATATATTTTTATATTGGAGATCTGTGAGGGTGAATCCTTTCTCTACCACTTCGCATTGAAATCAAGGGCTGTTGATGCTTTATTTATAACAGTGCTCACATATTACATATCATTACCGTCAGAACAACACTTTCATACCTTCAGAAAAATAGTTTTACAGGGACCAAACGTTCTCGAAGTCAACGTAAAAATATTTTATTATTTAAGTTATTGATTTAATTTTGGACCGTTTCTATCGACTCTTTCACCATGTAGTACTTAAGTTAAGGTAACTGTAGCTTTCATTATATTGCTTTCATTCTATAAAAAATTTTGTTCCGACAGTGACAATATGCATTCTTCAGTAACTCCCCCCTGCTACCGCTGCTGAAAAAAGAAAAGAAAAAAAAAACGAGTTATTCAACCAGTGCTAATTTGATGACTCAGCGCTTTAACAGTGGGTCACTTTTGTTAGTCAGTCCGTTTGGCTTCAGATTTGAGAGAACAAGTCTCCTACCTCACTTTTGAAAAATGCTCCTCTGTTAGAGTAATTAATGCCTGAAGAAAGGTCCTCACTTTGCTCCTCCGCTGTACACATGCCATTTACCGGCATATCTCCATCATTTGGCTTTAGCGGTCTCAGGAGCACGAATCATGGCTGTGAACTGGCCTCCCTGGACCTCAGCTTAGACCACAGAGTAGAAAAAAATTTCCTGTGCTTTCCTGAGGTGGCTATTCGGTGCATGCCGGAGCTGTGCTCCTCTCCAGCCTGCTGGTAACGGCCCAGGCCGGCCCATGTCAAGTGTGTTTGTGTTGCCATGCTATCTGCAGACTGCTGTTTCAGATCATCATGCACTCTTACCAAAACAGACATTGATGCGAGTGTTTGGCTGCTCTCCAGCTGCGAGGTGGACAGTACATTTTACTCTGATCTGTTAGTTTCCACACCAACACTCAAACCGTGAAATATCATGTAATGGCAGGACAGCTACAGTGTGAGCCAGGCCTTATAGCATGGAGTTAGCTAGAGGAGAATTGACTGACACTGGGCCCATTATGGTTAAGTGTTCAATAGCTTTTGAGCAAAACATTTGAGCAAAATTACAATTGCAGCAGAAACCAATCTGCTTGAGGAGAGTTTCATGAAACACAAATGTGTTATCTCTGTCCATATGATATATGTGTTACAGCATGAAGTCAGTTACTTGCCGTTTTCCTCCGGGAAAAGTGTAACATGCTCTTCCCTTTTGTCAGCCAATTCAAACTCATACGTATGAACTGCATTGCCCAGATTTGTGAATAATAACCACTCCTTAGTGAAGTAATTTTGTTACACAATAAATCTTTCAAGAGTTAAATGAAAAACCAAGCAGACATTGCTTGAGCTCACTCTGCACCAATAGACCAAAAGTAAGTGTTAGTATTTAGCTATAGCAAGTCATTTAGATCCAAGAAACTAAAAGGACAACAAATAACAAATTGTTTCCGTATTGTAACAGAAATGTTTTTGGTTTGTACCCCTTTCTTTCAATTTGTGGACACGGAACAGAGCTAGCTTTGTTTTACTGGAGTGTCTCCTTGTTCAGCATTCAGTATTGAATACTTATCATGATGCAGCTCTTAAAAGAAAAGGAGTTCTTCACTCACAATAAAAGAAAAGAATGCACCGTGCATGTCTTTCATTACTCTTCATTGTCTTTGTCATGTCGGCACATTATTCGAAAATCAACCCAAGAAAAGCACACTTTTATCATATAAATAAAATAAAACGTCCCACGGCTGTGTACTCCTGCTCTATTTCTCTTCTCTTTTTCTTCTTTTTTCAGCTCCTATCTCCTTTCATCCAACCTCAGGCTTCAATCATGCTAACTAATGTATGATCATCCAGACTAATTAGTGATCTGCAGTAACTGGCTTGCTGGCTAATTGGCTACCTAACTGCCAGATTAACAAAAGAAGAGAAAGCCCAGACACAACAGGAATTGCCCCTTAACATTCCAAATGAGATTTTGCTTTCAGATAGGAAAAGCTCAAAGTACTTATTGTCTTCTGAGGTGTACAGTGAATTCCCTCACTCCACTTTCTTGAGACACTCACGGTCCACAAAGATAAGGTATAAAAAAAAGCCTTTCTTTGATTTTTTTAGGCCATTAAAGTAAATACAACCTATTATTTTACTGATACAAAATTACTTTGAACATTAAAAAATGCTAAATGCTGATTTTAGTTTTTAATAGTAGAAATACTGATGGCATTTTCATATGCAGCTTATGAGAATGCCTGATAGTTCAATTAATTACTATAGTATATCTAGTGGCCATTGTAATCATCTTGTAAAGTAACTTTGCAAATATATTATGAACAATTGCTCAGTATAACAGTATGGTGTATTATCTTTATTTTTGCCTCTAGATCATTTTAGAATGCAATCTGAATTAGGTTGAGTTTTGAATTAAACCCCCTAAATTGGGGTTTGACCTATTTAATGCAATGCTTTACTAGAAATATTTTTTTTGCTAAATTTTTTTATTTTAGATACTTTTTTGCTTAGTCCATCAAGCCTCTTCATGTTTTCACATTCTGATCTTATTACTCAGAAACTACTGGACAGTTATAAAGTTATTCAACATTTTTGTAACCAAAAATAATTTTTGACTTGATCAGTTTGAATGTTATTGACAGCATTCTATGCTGACCTCAAAGCTAATGACTTCTCGGTTCATTAGAGTCCTACCTGGGGTCTGAGTGGCATGATTCCCAGAGAACTGCATGGGAATGCAGAGGTCGTTATCGATGGGAAACTTTTCACACTGGAGCATCTCTGGCCAGGGGAAACCGTAGGTCTCCATGACAGGAGCACAGCTGTCCCTGACGGCCTCGCACAGAGAGCGGCAGGGGTAAATAGGCCGGTCCAGGCAGACTGGAGCAAACAGAGAGCACAGGAACACCTGTGTGTCAGCATGGCAGCGCTTGGCCAGCAGGGGCACCCAGCTGCCAGCCTGCTGCATCACCTCAGGCATGGTTTCATGGTCCAGCAGGTTGGGCAGCCGCATCTTTTTGTAGCCGACTGTGTAGCAGAGGCGCAGGTCGGCCGGGATGTCCACACACTGAGGCTGCTTGGCGTAGAAGCGCCCGTTTTGGAAGTTGTCAGACTGCCAGCTGTAATAGTCATACTCTTCTGCTGAGGCACCTAAGCTGATGAAGAAAAGTCCTAATGCCAGTGTGAGCAACCTGGCCACATAAACATGCTTCTTCTGTGCAGCCATGCTCCTGAAGTTCTGCTGTAAATCAGAAGAGCAGGGGGTGAGTTGCAGAAAACAACAAAAAAAAAGTAATCCTTTTCTTCTTGGCACTCAATAGGAATAGGAAGAGATGATAAAAAAAGCAGTGGAATTGTGTTAAATGTCTTGAAGTATGCTCCCCTCTGCTTCTTGTTTCAGTATTGCCCTGTTAATCTTCCACTTTAGGAGGCTCCTGACCTTCAGTGCTTCAGGTGGCTTTTGAAGCTGTAACTGCTGTGCTCTTTTCTGGTCTGACTGAGGTGCACTTAGAATATATGAAGGAGTGGATTGCTGGCCTTACCAGCCGACAGCCCCCTAGCAAAGCTGCAAGTCCACTCCACCTCCCACAGGCTTCTCCTGTGCTCAGTAAGTCCCGCCCCCCCCCCCCCAACCACGACCAACTACTGCACAGTGGGCGGCACCATGGGCTACACTGGCAACCCCCCCCAGTTCGGACACTCCTACAAGCAGGCCGGTGTGTGTGTGTGTGTGTGTGTGTTAGGAGTGTGCTTAGCCCATTGCTCTTACACACACACCCACATGCATACAACCACACATACACACACTTTGCTTTTCAGGGTTCCATTTACTAGGAAGTAAAGGATGTGGAGAGTGAAGAGCTTTTTTGGAGTGCTGTGATTCAGCGCAGCTACAGGTGGTCAGGACGTTTGGCCACGCTGTTTGAGGTATGCTAATGCCCAGACTGGATTTGAATAGAGTCAGGCTTTCTCTCTGTCGTCTTCTATCAGCTACCGTCACACACATGGGGGCCCTTCCTTCAGTCTGTAAGCAGTGGGCAGCAGGGGGTCTCACTGGCATACTGCAGCTCACTCCAACTAACCTTTAACAGGTTTCAATACCAGCCATACTCATAGACCTCACACCACACCAGCACATCTTTTTTTACTGAGGTTTTTACTGTAGGCACCATTAATTAGGAACATTTATATTCATCATCATCGTGAAAAAATATATGAATAAAAGATTCATAAATAAATGGATAGATAGGTAGAGAGACAGAGAGAGAGAAAGAGAGAGAGAGAGAGAGAGAGAGAGAGAGAGAGAGAGAGATTCGCCTTATTTTTGATTTATAATTATAGCTCATTTTATCAACAACATGTTTGAAATCTAATTAAGTTAGACCCCTCAGGATAAACCAAGTGACAATAACCTGTGCATTGGTCAACACAACAAATGCAAGGAGTCTGGCATACTTGGTTTAATGTTTAGAAAAGTTTTCTTAAATTGTGGGCCAAAATAGCAGGCCTAAATAATCCCAATTAACCTAATTTAAATAACACTTGTAATATTGGTCAGAAAAATGCAAAAGGTGTTTTCCCAAAATCACCTGACATGGCAGGTTCTGTGTATGGATAGACTGTAATAGGACACATGTTTGACCAATATCTGATGTAGTTAAAGAGATGCATTGTATTCTTTAGTAAAGTACATTTCAATATTAAATAGCACTGTTTTCTCCAGATAAACACTCATATAAACAAGAAAGAAGGAAGAAGAAAAGCAAATCAGTGGGTCATTCATAACACAAAATGCACAATTCCAGTGGTCCCTTTTGAAATCGAACCTGCTATTCAATCTGTTCCGCCATGCTCTCTGTATTTTCTGCAGCTGTAATGTAGTGTCATTTTGTTTGGTTAAGACAGATTTTGTGCCTGATTGAGGAATGTTTCTGCATGCTTCTCTGGCTAGACAAAGAATACTTGGGACTGTACCACTGTACAGTGTCACTGGAGAGGAAAAGAAAGGCAGTTAGGTGAGACAAGTTAAGGAAATATGTTGGAGCCAGTCTTAAGATGTGAAGGTACCCTGGAGCACATCTTTTTTCTGTAAAGGCATCGTTCCAGATGCAAACACTACTTCTAGTTCAGTGAAACTGATAAGAGTGTTTGGATTTGGAATCACTTGTAGTCTTTATTGGTGTGATGCAGAGAGATAATGATCAAAACAATTGTACCATCGTATTGCCCTTTCCTGCCAGGTGTAGGTGATACCCACAGGAGGAAACTCAGGAAAGGACAGGTTACCTTGTACTACATCCCTCCTTGGTTCATTGCTGAATAAGTTAATAAAAGTGAATTCTCCCTCCTCGTGCTGCTCTCATTTGAAGGAAATGATGCTTGGCCAGCAGTGCTCTCTGAGGCTCGGCTCTAGTCACTCTTCCTCTTGAATGGAAACTCTTTTGGCTGCCCAGATTGTGTCAGAGACTTGTTGAAAAAGTGTCCTCAACCTTTGCCCCGTGAAAAATCAATAACTGAGGCAACGGTTATAAATGAGTCTTATTCCCTCGGAGCGATAATGAGGAATGTTATCAGGGTAAATATTTAGATGAGTTTATTGTCAGGCCACGAGGAATTTGCAATGTGTATTACCTTGTAACACCCATTATACCAAGAGGGAAAAAACAAGCATTAAACATTACCTGGAAGCACCATCACTCCTTCAAGACACAAATTTAATGACCTTCCATAGTTAGTGAGATTGCTAACCATGGTAAGAAATTAAGTATTAATAACAACTGGATATATTTTTATTCCAACTATGCTGTAATACATAAAAAAGAAATGCCAAACCTAATTTAATATAGGAGAATAGGAGGACATATAAGCTGTAACTGGAATCAATTTCATTTAAAAAAAATGTAATAAAATCATCTGGATTTATTTTTTACAAAAACATGCTTCCTAATTATTTATTGGCACCCTTGGAACAAATGTAACTGAAGCATGTCCTCCTTTATGTGTCACTTAAAAAAAAAAAAAAAAAACACCATTTAGGACCTCTTAAGCGGTTTCACACGGGTGGGGGTTCTGTTAGAACTCATTACAAACATAAATCTCTAGAGTTCACGAGATGCTATGGAACTTTGTCTGAAACTGGGTTATCTGGTCAGGTGAGACACAATTAGAAGCAATTACTCAAGGTGGGTTTGGCATTTAAAAGTTACACAGAAAAACATCACACTTATGGTGAAGGATCTACAACGTTTTGGGACCGTTTTGCTTAAAAATGCCCTGGAAGTTATGTTAGAACATCATGACATAAATGAAAATCAAGCACCTTCCAAAAAGCCTGAATAAAAACAAATCCACAAATCCTAAAATAAATCCACACAGAAATGGTTAAATGACCACCGAATATAGCTTGTGACATGGCCATGAGCTTTAGTGTAGGTCTACATGTACGAATGCAAGTTTTCTTCATACAACAATAGCAGAACAATGTTAAAAAACATTAAAAAATTTACAAAAAGAGTTTGCTTCATTCTCACCAATGCTGTATCCCTGTACATTGAAAATAGGCCAAAATCTCATCTTTTCTTATCTAGACTGTTCAGCTCTTGTGCTTGAGGACCAGTGTCTTGTGCAGCTTGCTGGCTTCCCTGCTCAGACACACCTGATTCAAATCATCTGTTCATTGAATAAGGCAAATAAAAAACTGTGATAGACAGAAACAGTCGAGGAGAAACCCTTTTGCTATTGACTGTTTCTGTATTTTATGGGTCTTTTGGAGCTCAAAGCATCAAATTCGAATTCATGCTGTTAGTTCCAGAAAAAAATAAGAGACAAAAATTATAAATTTGACAAATAACTGCAAAAATGATAAGTTTTTCAGGTTTAATTTTTTTTATTGAAGGAAATAACAAAACATAAAAATAAGAGAAATGATGCAGCGATTAGAGAACTTAAATAATTAAAAGAAAGCAAATCTTTTATTCACTCTTAAACAAAATGGCAATAATGGCCTTTGATGTACTTGTAGTATTGCTTTCCCATCCATCTGGACACATTGTGAGTGGAGAGTGTCGATTACAGCAGTGTTTTTATACTTTTACTCATTAAATGTGTTTCAGGTGTTCACAAATCAGTCCCTCATAAACCAGAAGGAGGTGTTTATGTAGGAATTTAACCGACACTGGCACGGATTAGTTGTCATACTCATAAAGATGCTGATTGAAAAATTAATTGCAGTGGTCGCTTTTTTTTTCGGAGCTGTATATATATGTATAAATCACTAAATATAGCATTAACTTGTTTTGTTTAAACTACTAATACTAGCGTGATGTGTTTATTCTCAATGTATCATGATTTCTTTACCAGTCAGTGAACTGGATCAACTGCTATTATGTAGGTGTAACAATTTATATCTGAATGTTAGTTACCCAGTCTAAATATTCTTTCCGTGCTCAGTATACAACACAACATTGTTATGTAAAACTTGTAGCAAAAAGCATGGGAGGTGTTTGTAAGAAGTGATTTAACTGGAACAGAAGGATGTGGCGCTTAGATATTTGTTTAGAGGGTCTGAAAAAGCACTTTGGAGTCAACACTAGAAGATGTGTTTGGGTGGTCATTAAATAGGGGTTGGGGTGGTGGCCCACTGCCCAGATAGGCTCTGTAAATTCTCGATAAGCCATGCAAGGAAACCCTGAAGAATGGAGAAAATCCTCATGGTCTGACAGAAGCGCAAATTGTTTATTTCCTCACAATGTAAATTTGTTCTTTTGCACAATGTTGACGTGGATGTTCTCACAGTTTACAATGCAAATATGTTTACAGGACAATCCACACTTGTTTAACGAAGGGAAATAATATTCATCAAATTGTTCTTTTTTAGGGCAGTGCTGAGTTAATTGTCTTAAACTGAAAGATAGAAAGAAAAGCGATGTTTGGAGAAGTGGATTTTAGACTTCCAGTTATGATGCCACCTCAACAAAGCTATCTCACTTCATTGACAAAGCTGTCAGACATGTGGACGACAGAGGTCAAAGGAAAAAAGCTTCACTGTGAAGATCAGAAGGTCAGGATATTGAAGATATGCATTGTAAACTGAATTAGAAATCAGTATTAAAATGTGTTCTTTGATCTCACTATGTTAACAAACGAAATCCGCAAAGTCTTTGTGTCAGAGTCTGAAAAACAGATTTACAGTGTCCAACTAGAACATACCTTGCACCAAGCTAGGTAAGCAAGGTAAAATGTACTTTTTTACTTATCTAAATTTTAAAATTAATCAAATTGGCAGTAATTTTGATAACATTTTATGATGTAAGGACTAATTCAAATGGTTTAATTTTATTGGAAGAAAATTATCTTTATAAGACTTTTTGTCCAGTAAAGTTATTAGTGTAGAAATGTTTCGTTTTTAAACAATCATGGAACATGTGCTTATGAACAAAAGAGGGGGAAGAACATGGATAAGGATGACAGTGTTTTAGACACACACATGACTTCTGCAGGCTTTTCTTCCATAAACAAAAACAAAACATAAACACACAACCATTTCCGTAAGGACAGCAAACTAGAAGGGCACAGACTGCTTGTCTCCATACTGGATATTACAAGGGAATATTTGGGTGTGAAATTATTATGTAAGAATAGTTGGCTGCCAAATGTTGCATGTAAGGTTTCTGCACAATACTAAGAGAAGTCAGAAAATGACCAAAAACATCACAAAGATCTCTCCAGTTAACGCAAGCAGAGGTCTGGGGTACCAATGTCTGTGAATGGGACATTACTTTTAATTAAAAGAACCACTGTTTTTTCAGTTAAAAAATCAATGCATACTTATATCCCTTTTTGTAGATGAGATGTTTGATGAGTAAATGAGGAGTGTGAAGAACATAAAATAGTAAACACTCTATACCACTTGAGGGCCTATCCTAGAAACAGTTTTCCAAGTCAATTGTTATGAAACCTTTATATTTATGGTGTATTTATTTCAGTATTTAAGTCATTAATGCAATCTTGCTTTCACAAAGTGGGTTAATAAACAATGAGCAGCTGTCTGAGAGCAGATTCAGAAGAAGTGCCAAGCGATTTAGAATGAACTAAACCTGACACTTTTATGTTTTTTGCCCAACAGGCCTCAACCACATCAGGTGATACAGCTCTGCTTTGTGTTCTGTGTTTGCAAACAGTTTGAGGTCAAAGCCCTCCTTGGCTAAAACGCTGTAATCCTACTCATAACTGAGAGGGTTTGTGCAGTTAGGTTGCAGTGTTCACTCGTGTCTGTTTTATTGATTATATTGTCCTTTTGTAGCTCTGAAGGTGGCTATTTAGAGTAGCTATTCCAATGTCACTGGAAAAGTTATTTCCTGTATATTTGAATAAAACTCAAACAAGACACCAAACAGTTTCATAATTTATAAGCTAGAAATGCTTTTTTGAAAGAAAAATAACATGGAGTTAAAAGGGCAAAGGTACAAATATTTGTTGAGGTGGGGGGCAAATAATTTTGGCAAACAGGAGAGGTGCAAAATATTTGGCTATCACTAAAGTGTGTGCCAAGTAGCTGAAATCTAACCCAGGCATTTATAGAAGCACACTGCATGAGACCTGGATGGACCTGTCAGAGATAGTAGGGGGAAGAGTGCCAGTATCTCAAAACATTTCTCAATGTGCATTCTTCTCTGTATTTGCGTTCATGTCGAAAATGAAAATGAGCCCGGGCCGTTTGATGTATTATATTTCATGTTATTTTATTGTGAATGTCAGTAATGGAAATGTATGATCTCAAGTTGAGTCTATCAAGCAGAGCTGAGTTGTCAGGAAGAACGCTGCTGTTCCAAATACACATCCAATGTCTGCAATGTCTCCTGAACCGAATTTGCTAGGTCTGATGTGCTCCATATTAAGAAACCTTTGGTAGCACCAAAGTGGGTAAAATAGTAGTTAGAAGAAAAATAATAAAACTTCAGAAGAGCAATTATAATAATGACAATAATAATAAGTGACATCCAGCAGAAGTCCAAGGACTCATATCCTCAAATGGAATCATCCTGATTCTGGAAATGGAGCTACAATGTAATTTATTTATTATCCCAGGAAGTTCCGGCTCACTTTCTCAGGGTAGTAGCCTCCCTGGCTGGCTGGCAGGCTTCAGGCCACCGTTGGAAGGTCACCACACATGCACAACATCCAGGAGTCAGGCGTGCTTGTGGGCAACGCACTTCACTTCATATTGTGCTTCCTCCAATCTTGGGGGAGTTCTTTTAAAGGACCCTTGAAAAGATTGTGGTCATGGAGAAGAATTCAAAAAGACAGATCAGAGAATAGCAAGGCCTCAAAGGCAGGAGCCGGCCTTCAGCTTCGGCCAGAGGAGGCCTGAAGGCTTGGAGGGGGGGTTCTCTGTGGGCTTTATTTCCACTGAGAACTAACCCGGCGAGGATGTGAAACTTCCACTGACATGCTGTGTGGGAGATTAACCCATAAGTACTCAAGAAGAATCGAAGATGATCAAATATCCACATTGGTAGAAATGCATGGTATGGAGAAATGCATTTCTGGGAATATATTTAAAATGTGTCAGTACTGTACATACTGATTTGGGATATATTCATCAAGCCAGAAAATGTGACATACACACAGAAAATCATCTGGAACATATCACTGGAGAGATGAGTGTCAAATGTTTCAAAACCTCAAAACATGTTTTGACGGAATTGCTTTGAACACTTCAAAGTAAAGACTCAAAGTGAAAAACATCAGCTAAAACACTAGAGCTCACTCTGTGGGAGGTGTGTTCCTCATTTCTTATGGACATCAGGACTTTAATTGGTTAGGGATTAATATTGGTGACACACACACACACACACACACACACACACACACACACACACACACAGTCTCACACACAACCACACACACACACACAAACAGACACACATATAATAAAGATAGTACTTACTAAAATACATATGGACACCTAACATCAATATTGCACAAACTAATATCCCAAATTAAAAATTGGCAACTAAAGAAAAAAAATATGCCATAAACACATCTATATTTTCTGGAACAAAATTCGTAATTTTTTTAAAAAGCTTGATTTTCTTTTTTTGTTTTTAAATTAAGAAGATTAAAAAAGATCGTTAAAGAAGTTAAATATCTATGACTGATGACATTTGGCTCAAAGTAATTGCTTTTAACTAGTAAAAATCATTCACATCCCACAGTAATCTCAAAAATATCTCTGAATTAAAATAAGAGCATTTAGTACAGACTTTAGTACTGCATTTTTGCAGTGTGCGCTGAAACCATCTGCTAAAGTAAACTCAGATAGATGTCAGGATGAATATTACACTCAGCCTTGAGAAAGTGCCAATGTCGCCTTGCTGTCTTACAAACCATCCGAGGGGGAGGGGGTGCTTGGCACACAGCATTACAGCCGGGGATGTGGGTTACTGTGTCAGCAATTTCTACTCGAATTGGAGCATTAGTGCTAGAAATCACACGGTTGGTGTGTGTGCCTGGGTCCCCATCTGTGTTTATATAAATATGATCAAATATTATTATCTAGTGTGTTATAACCTAATGTTGGCCGGTGGTATCTGTTTTACATGGTATACACATTTCCCTGCCTTAACATTGTTACTGCGCCAAAACACTTTGTTACTGCGCCAAAACACAGTCGGCAACACAGGCTGCCAGTAGCTTGTGGTGTCGGAACACAATAGACGGACGAGGCACCGGATTCGGCTCTCCTGCCCTGGCAGTCAGCAACAGTGTTGAAACAAACCTGGGACCCAAACAGCTACGGAGTTTTTTGGTGTTGGCCTGCGGAGGCTTTTGAGCACGTTGCTTCCTCTCTCTGTCTCTCTCTCTCTCTCTCTCTCTCTCTCTCTCTCTCTATCTCTCTCTCTCTCTCTCTCTCTCTCTCTCTCTCTCTCTCTCTCTCAATTTCATTTCCCTTCGCAGTGCCCTGTGAGGTGGGTCTGGGCTTTGTTGCCATAACAATCTGTCATGGTAAGGCTTCTTTATGTGAGGGGAAACTTGAGTGAGTGAGACAAGCTCCCAGATTTTGCTTAGAGATCTGAGAGAATAAGAGAAAACACACACAGTGCGTAACAAAACACACATTGCATGTAGAGCTCTGACCACTCTGCTGCATTTGAAACCCAAACTGGAAAAATTTTCTCTATAAAAAAAACCCTTATCTGTCCACGTTACCTCCTGCTCTGAATTTATAAGGGATATGTGCATACGGAGACCACAAGTTTGATTTCCATCTTCCCTCCCAAAGTCTCTCTCTCTCACTCTCTCACACTCTCTGACGCTCATTCGGTGCTTTCACACTCAGACCTTGGTTGGGTTGCATGCTTTTACTTGTATTAGATTGCAAACTTTTGCTGTATTTGCGTTTGCCGTGTTTGTGTAGTGTAACCCACCCGCCCTACGCAGCCCCTCAGATTCAGTGTAAGAACACCTGATAGCTCATCCTCATGAATCTTGTCTGTTTTCTTCTCACTTGTCTAATAGATTTCCCATAGGAGTGTACAGGGTCACTGCACTACAGCAGAGATGATGGGAATTACCAAAACTGAAGCACATGCTCTCCTGTAAAACAATATCCTGCTTTTGTGATGCATCTGTGCTGTGTGCTCCTGTTTCCCGAATGAGTTTCATCTCTTTTGTTTAACGATGTAACATTCCAGCATATTGTTAATGTAAAAAAATAGGACCAATTCAGAGTCTGCAAGCTGACCCCTATCCAATTAAAAAGAACGAGCAGGTAGTCATAAGGCTAATTATGCCAATATGTGTTGTTGATGAAGAAGCTAGCTCGTCAGGTTTGACAGTGTAAAGTCATTTATGGTAGTTATTTGTTATTCTGCCCTCTGTGTGAGCATCAGCTGTTCAAGAGTAAGTACATACCACCAATGGCATTTAACAAAGGGATTCGGACAAGTAACAACAAATCCAAAAATCTGAGAGAGAATAATGTGTGATTTTACCATTTTACACAAATCAGAGGATTCTATTTGCTTAACCATAACTTGCACATTTTTCTCCTGTTTACCTTTTGAGTTACATAGTAAGATATCAATTATTATTAAATAAAAACATTTGGATTTATTGCACTGCAGGGCATACATTTATTACTTTATTCAAGCGAAGATATGTAGGTTTAGACAGCCATGACGCCTGAAGGGATGACATTTGGTGAAGGCCATGGTTAATTTACCTCCTATATCTATGAAGCTGGAAATACTATTTTAACGTGGTTTCAGTATATTACAAAGTGCAGTGAATCTTTGGCGATTTTGTGGCTGGTGTTTAATTGCTTGCACACAGTGATATAATATAAATAGTGAAAACTATCATAGCGGAAAGAGCAGCTGCACTCAAGCCTTTGGTGACAATGAGCCGTGCCAGGCGTTGGCTAGAGTGTTATGAAGTGGTAGAAGTGACCCACTGGACTGAGGAGCAGAGTAAACATATCCTCTGCACATGATGAAGCACCATCGGACCTTCAAAATGAGCTAGAGGGCTGTCAGTGAGGCAGATCTAATTGGCCAACATTGTCTGACTACAGTAAAGCTCTTGTGGCTGAAATGGAGTCAAATGCCTCCAGTAAGAGTCCAAAATGTGTAAAACCTTCCCAGTGGAGTTGGGACTGGTATTGTAGCAATGTGAGAAGAATGTATCTGTCTCTCTCTCTCTCTTTCTCTCTCTCTCTCTCTCTCTATTCATATATGTACACACACACACACAAACACACACACACACACATACACACACACACATGTATATATATATTTATATAAGGTTACGTGTATGCACTAAGAAACGAAGAAATATGAAAGCTTCACCAGATCCCTCCTCCCTTTCACTGGAGAGACTCAGCGGCATTAGTTATGTTGTTATTATCGATCTCCACCGTCTCGCTCTGTCTGTATCTGTGTCCCACAGCTGCAGGTGAAGTGGGGACAGTCTTCAGTATGAGCAGCCAGGGAGCTGCTCTGAGGTGAGGAATGACTGTTTAAAAATGTATTTTGGCTCCTGCTCTTAAGCTTTGCGTGCAGGGCTCAGTGTGACCCGGCCTTACTGAGGCTCCACCCAGACACGAGCTCCATCTCCCACCTTCACCACAAGATGGAGTTGCAGCGAAGAGGGTTGGCTTGAGCAACACTGGAAGACACATAAAAGGAATTCCAGCATTGTTTAACCTTGTCTCTGCTGTGTCTATACTGTATAGCGCAGCACCTTACCAACGGCTTCTAAGTGCAGATGTTCTTTTTGTTTCACTTAGCATAGGGAAACGTGTTGAAGTGATTGTATCCAGTCAATTACTGTAGATGTGGCAGACAGATTCCACTGAACAATGCTGGAGCATATTTTTTAAATCCTTGAGTGTTCCCTAATGTTGATTAAAAATGACTTTGTCAAAGGGTACTTTAGTGGAATGTGTGTGACATCACCTAAAAATGTCTGGTTGCATTGCTATCATCTAAATCAGTTCAGAAGAAGTTTTGCAGAGTCCTCTAAGAACAGGCCAACGCCGCAAAAGTTTATTCTGTCATAACAGAAATGTTTCAAGGTATGGAAGAGAATCGGCCAAGGCACCATCAATATATGAACTCAATTGTGTAATTATTTTGGGGGGGTGGTTTTACAGTACATTTTATCAGTCACAGCTGCTGTGTAATCACGTCTGCTGAGGTCAGAACACATTGAGGAGAAATGAAATGAGACCAGTGTTCAGGGCGGCTTTTCTTCAGCACAGCAGGAAGCTGGACCCACACCAAGCCTTGATAATGGTTCTAATAGGCCCTTTTCTTATGACTCGAACTAAAAGACAGAAGAGCTTATTGATGAAAATATGAAGCTCTTCAGTTTTTCCTCTGACTCTGCTGAAACTGCCAGGTGGTCCATCGACCGTATATTTTTTTTCTTCTGCAGGAAGTATTCTAGTCTAATTCTGTGTGAATGTGTATGAGGGAGATCTTTTAAAGAGCCTTTTCCGTTTCAAAATGCAAGAGTCTCCAAAAGCAGCAAGAGCATAAGAACACTGGTGTTTGGCATGCGGGTGAAACAGGCATACTCAGGCATCTAGTGGAGAGGTCTGCACACCTAGGACAATGTTTAACATGGTATAACAAGCACTACATTTTGGACTTGACCTTTACTCAAAAAAGGGCCCATATCAAAAGGAGAGCTGAATTCCTTTTAGAAACTAAATTTGAAGAAGTATATGAACATGATTAAAGCTGCAGCATTCTCCAGCTCATGCTGTACATGTGTAGACAGTAAAATTTCATTTCTAATCATATTTTTCAATTATATACAGAATTTACATATATCCTGAGAATTACTATTGAATCATGCATTTTGATCAAATCACAATACAGGGTAGCAAATCAGAAAAGAGTCTAAAAGAGCTAAATATTCTTACATGTTCATAAAAATTCTACAGGATTCAGAGCAGTTGGAAAATACATTTGATGCATGAACTCACACAAATTTTATAAGTCGACTTTGAAGGAAATACAGCAATATAGGCCATGGCTCCTTTAATGTCTTATTGAATACATTATCACCATATTTGTGTTTTATTTCCTCCCGGGTTTTTAGAAAAGGCCTGAGAAGTAATGTGATGAAAGATCACGTGACTCCCTGCCTAGACGCCAGTTTGCTTCGCACCAGCTCGCACCAGCTCGCACCAGCGTGCTCATAGAA
>JBBKCR010000141.1:12739478-12755020 GCA_037577295.1 Ladigesia roloffi | reverse complement strand
GAGATGGAGTGTGTGTAACGTGTGTGTTGTATAAGAGAGAGATGGAGTGTGTGTAACGTGTGTGTGTATAAGAGAGATGGAGTGTGTGTAACGTGTGTGTGTGAAAGAGCTCCTGGGGATTTACCTAAAGGAAGCACAGGCTTTGGTCAGGATGTCATTTCTTTTAATGAGGTACGAATGATCACTGGCCAGATCAGAGGACTGACAGAGAGAGACAGAGTCTAATGATTTAGCTTTTCATCCTCATACGCCTTTTTTCTTTCCTGCATTGCTCTGTTTTCTGTAGTTCCATATGAAAGACTGAAATGCATGTCAGTTCTTTTAGTGTTCAAAAGCAAATTCATATTGTACGCCATGATCTTCATCCCTTTCATTTCATCCCTGTGATTTTTTGCTTATGTTCCATTTAGATTTACTAATTTAATATGCAGTATATACAGTTTATCTACTCAGTGATATTGTATATGGTTCATATAGCGATAGTTGATTTATATGTGCTGTTTGAATATAATTTCGAGTGCTGAGCCCTCTTCCTTGAACCTAAATCAATTCGTAAAGGACAGAAACCAAGCTGGTGTGTAGATGAATGAGAAATTGTGTCCTCTTCAAAATCTGTACAGTGTAATGATACAGAGTAATAAAGTTTTGCTTTATTACCTCAAACTTAATTGTCAATGTCATTTTTTTTCTGCCAACAGTCAAAAATCTTCCCAGATACAGAATAGTAGCCTGGGGAAATATACACAATCTACAGCCTGAACCGAGAGATGTGGAGGCGAAGGGGCTGACACCACACTAAAAATGCTGAACGGATATAAAATGTTTTTCACATGAACTTCAGCGAGGTAGTTTTTGCATATGGCAGTTTTGGAATAATGATCTCAAAAACAGTCAGAACGTAAAGCTTAACACTAATCACTCCTGAATTTGGATAACATATTGTAAGGTTTCACCTTCATCCCCAAATGAGGGCAGGCGCAAATGCAGACATCCATTTCAAGATCTTTTATTTATAAACAAAGCAAACAGCACAAGGGCCAAAAACAAAACTCAAGCTCTCTCACCAAAGGAGATAGGAGCCATATAAACAAGACTATAAAGACGGTTGACCGACAACCTAAACAGAAACCCCCTTAAATACTTGTAAGGCAAGATCCCCCCAACAAATAACAAAACACAAACACTTCACTCTAAACACTCAGCTGTGACTTATAAACAAGCAAACCCATACCACTTCATAATAAAAGTTCATCAAAACAAAACTCAAACTTTGGCGGCCGAAATGCTTTCACACTTCATATGTTGAGATAGCAGCATATTCGAGATAATAATTCATGGTAGCTGAGTGCTGTTTTACTTTGTTACTTTGTTAAAAGTGAGATTTGTACAAATCCTGCCCCAGATCATATTCTTTTCAAAACCATCAGATTAAAAAGACGTGATCAAGCGTATGATCATCTTTCTAACCTTTTTATTGTGAAAACAACCAGAAAAAGCCTATATTGGTTTTCTCTTCAAATTTAGGTCTGTTTTCCATGTTTTGTTTATGTATCATGAGCACATTTGTATCATTTTTCCATGTGAAGTGATTGCATTTCATAATCTAATGAGGCTGAAATATTTCTGCTCACAGCTGGTCTTTCACAGCACATCTAGTTTGGTAGGCTTTTTAATCAGTGGTGTGCAGTTTGCAGTACGGTGATATAGACAGACCCTTCCAAGATGCACCACACATTTCAGCACAACTTAGCATAATAAGCTCTGGAATTAATCAGCTTATTTTAGTGGCCATGGAATGGTGTCTCATCTGTAATTCATCCAATCAAGCTACACACTAAATTAATTTCCTACATTTATTGACAACAAAATATTGATTTATTTACTCATTTCAGTTTTTTATAGAAGATATTGTTAGAAGATATTATGCTGACCACTCAAGACTCCTAAACTTTTTTTTTCTGGAAATGTGACACCATTCTGTCATAGGAGGAGAGTTTTTTCCACCCACGGTGTTTGAGCTTAGTGAACATAAGAGGATTTTATATTAATGACTGGAGGCCGATATCACAAATGTTTTCTTATTTAATCCATCTTCGCAAATGTTTCAGCATATTTCTGACACAATTCCCTGTCGAAAATGGACATTCTCTTGCATTTGAATTCTTTCATGGTGATACGTGTGTTCAGTTGTGACTATATAATTAAAGCTCAAACATTAATATTAGGCTTCTGCATGGGTTCTATTCATTCAAATTCTTCTAAAGATAAAACTGTGCTGAACTAAAATCAAGGGAGAGAAAGCACCAGTTTCCTGCTGCTATACAAAGCTTCACGTAGATGCCTTCAATAACTTCAACTGCCGACTGCAGAGTGTGAAGACTTGGCCTGCTCCTTGATGCTTTGTGTTTGACATACTTTAAATGTTATTTGTTCTCATTGTTAACACTGGCTTGACTTACTTAGCCATTTTGGAACATTATCTGAAGTAAGATACATTATACAAATAAAACTGATGTGATAAATCCAAATGCAATATTTCAGTCACCGTTTGTCATTTGTAAGAAATCTAATAAAATCCTTCTTACTCATGACATTAAGGTCCTTTTCAATTTTCTCAGGAGCATGTTGTTTTTGTTTGCATGTGTAGCTTAAGACCACAAATTGGATCTATAGTTGCGTAAGGGAGCACGTCTATATAAAATACAACTTGGGTGCCCTAGACCACATTTGTTACATTAAATCAACACTGGTGCATGTTTAAATAAACAACTAGTTTGTGTTTGCTGGTTTACAGATAAAGGATAAAAGAAGCCATTGAAATGTGATCTTTGCAAATCTTCTGGACCATAATTGCCAAAAATGTATGGACCAACATTTTCCTTTTTTATTTTTTTCTACATTATTGAGTAAGATTTGAAAACAAACACAATGATGAAAGAACACATGGAATTATGCAATAAACAAAAAAAAAACAAGCAAAAGCAAAAAAAAAAAAAACAACAATATGTTTTGTAATGAGGTAATGATGGATTTCATTTTACTTTATTTAGGTGGTTCTTGGCATAATGTGGAATAGGATCTCTAACTGTGTACCAACCCTACCATTATAACTGATGATCCTAAACTCATTAAGAAGACAATAAATTCCACTAATGAACTCATGACAAAGAACACCTGTCGTTCCCTCATGAATCTGACTGAAAAAAACTGTGTAAAAGAGTGTAAGGCTGTCAGAAAAATAAGTACTGTAGTCAATAATAAAACCTAAGAAAATTGTTGAATGAGAAGGTGTGTCCAATTTTTAGACTAGTATTGTGTATATTTATATATCAATAATACATTTAGGATTCTCAACTCTGGTTTCCTTTCATCATTTTGACCTGCATGACAGATTAACTGGTGAAGCCAATTTGCCCCTAAGAACTGGGAGTACTGGGATGGGCTCCAGCACCCCCCATGTCTCAGGTTAGAAAAAATGGGCTTAGAAAATGAATGGATAATTTAGATTTCTTCTGTTGTGTTAACTTGTTTTCACTTTTTCAAATCAAATGATAATCTGGTCAGTTTGTGTGGGTTTGTGTGGGGTGTTGAGTATATCATAACCTCACCGCCAATGTGACTCAGACAGCTTCCCAAACAGATCTTAATGAAGTGCAGTCCTCACAAAATCTCTGTTAATTAGATTCACCTCCAAAATAGCTCCGGGCTGATTGCTATTTTTATGCACAAAGCACAGTTTAATACATCTCCATTGCATCCATTTCTCACACAGGCTGGAAGCGATCCTCCGCTATCCGAGTCATCACTTCTCTCTCTTGCCAACCGCCCAATCCTGCTTCTCCAATGTCTCCTCCTCACAATTTAGCCATAATGTTACTTTTCCATCTGCAAACATGTTTCTCAATGCCACAATGTCCCCCTTTTATATACAGAGTAGTCTCAATTCCCAGCGCTCCTCTTCTCTGTGGTCTCTTTGTTTTACATTTTTTTCACCTCAAAGAGCAGCGTCATTGTAATTCAAGAGGAATCGCAAAAAATGTCTGCGCGGGCTTTCTGCCGCTTCCTCTTAAAAGCCAGTGAGATTTGATAGCATAATTCAGCATTTTATGATCAAATGTTCCACACATTCATGAAGACATGCTGCAAGCCCTGCCAACTCCAGGCCCATCGAATCGAAAGAAAAAAGAGACAACGTTTACTTGACCCATGGGTTTCCAGACACGGAGACTCTGATCAGTGCTTATTTGCTTTTCCACAGATTCCAAGTTAATAATATTTTATTTCTGCATTTTCAGAATTCTCATTTCCTGTCTCCAAACGGAACATGATTTGATCAGATTCCAGCCGGCTCGTCCTGTTGTTAAGTCAACAGTTAGGCAGAAGATATTTGTGGTGGCAAAGAGCCTGACCAGACTCGCGCATGTACATGTGCTCACACACACAGACACACACACACACACACCATATTGAAATAACACAAGACTTCAAAAGTCTTAATTGAGTTTTCAGAGGAAGCTATCATGTCATTATACTGGAGTTCAGTGCCAGATGCCATCATGTTGCGAATACAGTTTAGAATTCCTGCAGGGTCAAAGAGCACTCGGGGAGTGTGTCTTGGTCAGTACTTGAGAACCGGCCACCCACTGTCCTCCTGTCTCCTCTGTTCTTTTTCCACTGTCTGGGAAATCCTCCCAGAACTGGTACCTCGTTCTCCCGAGTGTTGTTGAAACAGCTCCACACAAAGACAACAATTTCTTATCATATCAAAACAATGCCTTCTGAATGACAATTACTCCAAAACTGGGACAGAGTGTGATGTGTGTCTATGATTAGTATTGTTATTATTAAATTGTATTATTGTATTTTTGTTTATATCATTTTAGCTTTTGTGCTAATACGTGTTTTTTTTAATAAGTGTTTTTATTAAAGAGCTGGACACTATTATTTGTACTTCTTCCTCATGATAATGAGAAGGAATATTTTTCATGACCTTCTATCAAAGTGACATGTTTCAGGTAAAAGGGGTCTAAATAGCACAGACAGAACAAATATATATTTTCCTCCACCTCCTGCTGACTTGATAAGTGGAGCTCCTCTCTCCTCCAGCCTCAGGCTCTTTACAGGTACTGTTCCTACGCATGTCTTACAGGCCACCACACCTCCACACAGCCAGTAAGGAAAACCAGCAGATGACTTTATTTATGCTGATGACTTATATTTGATTATTCCTCGTTCTGGGATTTTATCCTTTTTGCACATATTACACTACTTTTCTCCTTTATGTTTCCTCACTTTATGTTGAGTTACAGAAGCTCTGCTTGAGTTGGAGAACTTTTTGTTTTGTGCAAAACAAACAGTCTGTCGAATTGTAACTTAGACATAACATTTTAATCTGTAATATATTAAAGTTTTATTTGAAGTCATTATGATAATGTCTATTGGTTAATTCATTTCACTATACTGACACAATGTAAAGGGCAAATGATAAATAGTTTTTAACATGACATTCTCTATATGTTTTATATTTTTCCTATTATCCTTTAAGTGGCTTTTTAGAGAGTTAAAATAAACATCTGGGCGTAGGTAGTAAAGACACTACAGATACACAAAGCTTTTTTGCAGCTCCAACATTTTAAGACAGTGTATGTGGGTCAAGATTGGAATATCATGTTTAAAACATTCTTGGAAATCTCTGGCATCTTTGCAAACTCTTCTAAATTTCATAAGCATATCACAGACCAGCTCTAGTTGATACTGTGCATAATTTATATGTGTGAGAGAAAAATAATCTTTGTGAGCAATTATTCATGCAACTGATGTTCAAATTCAGTTTTCACAAAATGACACATGTGGTCAGGTAACCACATCCTACATGCCTACTTTACAAATATCCTCCTCATTTACACTTTGTAATATTTATCCTTTGGGAAATAATGCACACTCAAGTGAAATGTTTGAAAATCTCAGGACCATCCAACAGCTGATGCATGTGACTGATACATTTTTTAAAGACTTTGCTCTTCCTTGTGAATTATGCAGGTGGCTTCATAAATGTTTGAGTCGAACTGATTCCACTGCTGCTCTTTAATATTCACAGATGCTCATTAGAAACTGTTTTTAGTACATAACCTAAACAAAATTAAAAGGAACTCGACTATCTAGAATAATGGTTCCTCTTGAGCTAAATGGGTTCCAATGCAAATAAAACAATGAATGCCCCCTCCCACAACAAAAATGACATAATCAGTGAATAATAGTATAATCAGAATGAAAAATAATGCAGTCTGTTTGTTTTATTTACTATTACTATATGGCAACCGAGATGATTATGTTTTCAACCTAGCCCATGGATGTAAAATTGAGATGGTTCAATAAGGACAGAGGGTTACCCAGTTACCCAAGACCCCCTATAGTACAGGCTCCAGTGTAACTGCCACGCCTGAACTACCAATCCAGTATAAAACTCAACAATAATACAGTAACTGCTTAAAATAGGACACGATTGCTTTCATCATCTTCCAGCACTTTCTGGATGCAATTCAAATGTGTCTCACAGTGCTGCCTCAAAGTAACCTAGGAAATGAATGCAACCGATTTATGATTTACGCACTGGTGGTGATGCAAGCAGGAAGTATACTGATTAATAATAACTAAGTGTAAAATTGTACTGTCTATTATGGATTATTATATAAAATTAAGTACAAACCTTCTCAAAATAGCAGCAGTCATTTAACTGGAAATGTAAAAATGCAGTGTGTTTTATATAATTTCTACATTACTTTAAAGGGCCATTGTAATACCTTTTGAATGCACTTGTTTAATTTATATAAATCCAACTGCTAATGAACTGGTTGTCTACTGCAGCTTTATTTTTTTATTTTTTTATTTAGTTCAAATGTTTTTTTATTTAGTTCACATGTTGAGCTCTGCTCATTATTTTTCAGCATTTGCTCATTATACATCATACTCATGTGCTGGAGTACATTTATATTTCTTTAGATGCTCATTAGCCAAGACAATCTTCCTCTCTATTGTAAAGTATTCTGTCTCTGATAATTTGCAGTCAGCTACTGGCAAGCTATTGTCTTGATAAGTCATAATAAGGGCAATACAAGTAGAAACATTACTTGAACGATCTATTGTATTTTCATATATTTTCAAGTTCCTACACCGGTTTTTGATAATCTAAACCACTTGTGTAATCAATAACTGTAATTGTGGTAAATTATGATAGAGCTCTAATTGTTGATCCAGGGGGAAATCAAGTACTATTTATATTCTTCTTTATTTAATCGGAGGACCAGATTGTAGATGATTGTAGATGTTTCCCCAGATTAAGCTGTAATCAGCACACCCAGAACACTTGTGTGAGGCACTCTACCCCCCCTATGGTTCCAGAAGATGAACTCTTCTGCTTTCACCAAAATGAATGGAAGCTGGTGAGAAGCAGGCAGCCACTCCTCCGTGATGGTTAAAGCTGTGCTCGCGGCTGCCTCCACCCTCGCCACTCAGCTCGTGTCTCCCTCGCGCCAGTCTCAGTGTTATTGTCCCACGAGTGGAGAGGATTTCAGCACCGGGACAGATCCTCCACCGTCTCATGGCAACATGGCGACAGAGGTAAGAGTCCATGCAGCGCTTTATCACACACCCGCTCCTCTTCAAAGCTTTTCAGAGATAAACACGCTTCTGAAAATCCTCAGCGTTTTCTGCTCCTGATATGAACTCGAACTTCCCTCAGAAAGTGGAAGGCTGCTGAACACGCTGTACTCACACAGATCAGCTGCACAGTTCCAGTCGCCACTCTTGGATGTTTTACAGAAATACTAATAATTTAATGATTTGAGGGAAATAATACACCCGAAACACCGATATTACTTTTTTTTGTGAAGAGGCGCGAAATCTTGTAAGTTCGTGTGCTATCTATTTATGGGCAGTGAATGTCTGAGGTTAAATACAATCAGACCACACTGCTGCCACAGGACAGACAGACAGGCTGGATTAACCGTGGAAGGGTTTAGAGAGGGGGGGTTCAGCACCGTGGACAGGGGCTTCCACTTCACACTCGGTCTGCTATCTGTTCCCTGCTTCCAACAATCGTTTCATCTTGAAGATTTAAACTGTCATATGCTCAAAGGCAGTATATGTGTTCTGGTTTGCGTTAGGCTTTGAAAAGCCAATGCGTTTGGTGTTGCAATGTGACCTGATAACGACCAAATCCACAGGTGTTGCCCAGGCTGTGAAAGTTTAGAATTATTATTATGCTATTATTTAGCATAGCCAACTAGCTAGTTTTTATATTTGTTTGTTCCACAGTGTAAAAAATGCCAGGAATTTGAACACAAATTAACATTCATTTCACATGTAGTTTATGTAATCTGGTGGTTCATGAGATTTATTTAACGTTAATTATAGCTTAATACCTTCTTGACAAACTGAACATAGTCTGTCTTATTACTGTTCATTTATACAAGAACACTGCAAAAATGGTTTCAATTTACATGGAAATTGCAGTTTAAGGATTGTAGTTTTTATTTTTGCATTGTTACGTGAATATGTTTATAGTTAAAACTCTTGTACGGTCATTCACTTATTTGTCATCAAAAACACATAAATGCGCATACAGATTTGGTGTCAGGGTCTCAAGAATTTTAAATGATGTTTTCATGTGACAGTTTGCTAAAAATGGAACATCATTACATATATTTAAAAACTGATGCTCATAGTGAATGCAGATTTACCATTTATGCATTTTTAAATTCTGTCTTTAACTGACACCTAAACAGAAATTGTCACCAGTTCACTATTTGTTTTTAAGTACTGAAATTCACATGCTGGGCAGCCAGTCATTTTCTTTGCTGCCAGGAGAGTCTCTGGTCAATCAGCCTTAGTGTGACAGTGATTGGTGCAGTGCATTATTAGAGTGCTTGTTGTAGTGCACACTGCATTATTAATAAATTGCTGCAATAGACCCTTATTTTGTGATTATTTTCTGTCATTAACTATAAATGGGCACACTTTTGGCTAGAAAATGATTGGCTTATTTATACATCGATAATTGGCAGTATGATTAAATCATCTCTCGTGTTTCTCAGTAGTTCCGGTTATTAGTTCCTAAGTGGTCTCTCCATCATTAGGAGTTTGTAAGGTTTCATCCTCTGAATCCTATATAGTGGGTGGGAACTGACAATTAATACATTGGGAAAAAATGGAAATAGGTATTGTACGTAATGCCTGTATGATAATTGCATCTTAAGAACTTTAAAAGGTGGCCATACATCTTAATATATTGTTGATGATTCATTCATATTTTGTACATTCTTCCTACTATTCTAGAAGTTCTGTAATATTTGCAGACCTGGCAGCATGTTTTGCACAAAGTATGGGGAACATTCACTTAGTAAAGGTCACACTTTCCTCATAGCAAGTCAGCGTTGGTTGGAAAAACTGTTCATGTTTTCAATAAACTGTCATAAACATTAGAGTCATTCTAAAGCTTTAGGCTTTTTGTGGTCTTGTTGTCCTACATTTTGTTCAAGCCAGCTTTAACTTCCCCTCTCCCTCTGCTGCACAGCGACTCATTATCATTAGAACATATTTCAGTGATTCATTTGTATGCTCCGAGTGATTTTCTCCTTTGGTCCACTGGTTCATCCAGCATGCAGTACAGTGCTCCGTACCCTCTCCACTACCCTACAACCCCACTCAGAGGATCTCTTATCTCTCTCAAAGGATGTTATTTTTATTCTGCTTTATTCCTCTACCTCTCCAGCTAACCGGACAAACCATGGGTTCATTCCATCTGTTAAAGAGTTGATTCATTCAGACAGCACCATGGTAAACCTTTGATTACACAGTGCATTAGGCTGCATTTGCTCAACATTGCTACATCAGGCTGCATGTGAGGATGTTTACTTTCATAGGATGAAACCCCCCACACACAGACACACACACACACACACACACACACACACACACTTTGACTGTGTACATGCAGGAGAACAACAGTGCTTGTCGGGGGTCGCCCTATTGATTTGTGACACTTCCCGGCAAAGTTGATAGTGGTGCACATACAGGCACACACACAGATTGCAGTTGCATGCCAGCATGTAATTAATTATGCATGTAATTTTATACAGGACACTCTCTCTGGGAAATTACATTGAACTATTTTTAGTTTCCTCCTGTTCAGAATACCTGGATTTTGTTCCTCAACAACCATTTAGATTTGCTATTAACGTTTAATACAGATGGATCTGTCATGAAGGATCATAGGATATGGTCAGGTAAAAAGGAAATTGAATGATGATTGGATACATTTTTTTAGCTTTATGTGGTCAGTTTTTTACAATCCAGCCAGAAGCTGGAAGGGTTTTATCTCATTTTGAAGAGGTGCGACATATGCAAATGAAAAAAGAGGCGGCTGTTATTTGTGATCTGTAAAACATGCTGAGCTGTTTGTTCAGTAGTTTTTATTATCATATTATGTTCTTTAGGGCCACACATGCAAAGGAACAAAATCTAAGCAGCTGAGGATGGAGGCTAATGTTGGAAATAGGCCAATGACATTTCTGTCTTCAGTCTCATGGTGCAAAACAGACGTTGCTGAGAATGGCATCAGATGGCTGATGAGCTAGAAGCTTTTGGCTTGGTTTATTTTTTACCCAATGCTTAGCTATAGCCTTTGCTCTCTTTTCTTTTACTAGCTGTAACAAATCATACATACTTCCGTAGAAAGGTTTATCTTTGCTGGTACACCTTTAAGAATCTAGCTCACTTTCTCCAGTGTATTATTTTGTTGGGCATAATTCAGGGATCATATTCAAATCTTGACCAAGCAGTCTTGTGTGCAGTCCACACTAATGTGGTCCATCACTCAGAAAAAAACTGGTCAGTAATATTCCTGTCATGGTTATATTCCTTTGATATAGAAGGCAACCCACATTTGGGCTACACTCTTTATGCTAGTGGGCAACAGGCCTGGGTTTATGACTCAAGCCAAAGATGTGTCAAGCAAAACTATGTAATCAGTGTTTAACCATTTCTCAAGATTTCATGAATTAAGGTGGAGGATCTTTCAGGTGCAGTAGAACTAACACCTCACAGTGAGAAGGACTGGGTTTGTTTCCCAGTCAGGTTGTCTCAAATTCCTCTGTGGGGAGTTTTCCAGTGGGGTAATCTGTTTTCCTCACACCATCCAAAAACCTGCATTGAACTGGAGGTGCGAAATTGGTATTGTACGTAATACCTGAATGATAATTGTATCTGGCCATACATCTTAATATATTGTTCACAGTAATATATTGTTCACAGTGTGTCTGTGTATTAAGTGTGCTTGAAGCACTAATCACCTCTTTGAGATTTATATGTATATTTTCTTTGACCTGAATATATAGAAATTATAATTTGAAGCCACATTCTAAACTCATTGATACTATATTTCTTTTTATAAGCAGAAGAGGAACTGATTTATTATATGAATTTATTTTCATTAGAAAAAATAACTTTGTCATTGAAACGTAAAAATGTAAACCTGTCAGTACAGAAAATTAAATATAATTTAAATAAACGTAATTGACTGAAAAAAGGCTCGTTCATGATTCAGTCTCAAGTTATTGTATTGGGCTCAGTAAATGAGGCCTTGACTACAGCTCTATTATGAAGTAAGTGTATCAAATAAAGATATAGACTATTACACACACTTTTGCAGCAAACACACTCTAACATCTAATAGCAGTAAAATTAGGGGAAAAAAATGTGTGAGTTCAGTACAGCGCTTCTGTAAACTAACAAGCGTGTTCAAGTCAGTGTTATTTGGTGTTTATAATGTGTTCTGCTTGAGGGGAAGAGCTGTTTTTAAATTTTGTGATCAGCAGTTTGATGCTCCGGAACCTCCTGCCAAACCCACGAGGCAAGAACTGCTGTGGTCCGGATAGTCTGCGCCCTGTATCATTATGCTGGCTTTGTTGTGGAGGCAGTTTTCCTTCTATGGTACTGAACAAAACTTGAATAGTGATTGTCACAATACATACATTCTTCCTTTGGGTCTTTTTCAAATCAGAATGACAAAACCGGGGACATTGTCATGCTGCTTTTCAGTTAATCAGACGCAAGTGAACCTGAGAGAGACAGAAGTGGTCAGGCACGCACAGAGAGAGAGAGAGCGAGAGAGAGAGAAAGAGAGAGAGAAAGTGAGAGAGGCCACGAGTTAGGCCACGAGCATGAGATTTCAAGACAGAAAGCAGCTCCACTACAGTCTGTAATGGCTTTCACAGCCAGTCACAGCTAAAATAAGCTGTAACTCATTTGTTGAATGTGACTGGGTGGCCATGTGTGGTCTTTGGCAGCTTTTAGATTCTGCTATCCTTTAAAAGCTGCACTAGTTGATATGAATGCCAAATGACAGCTCTCTCACTCAGGTTATGCTCAGTTTTTCCTTCATAGCAGCTTAGGAAAGTATCTTTCATTCTGTTTAAAGTGACAGATGCTCTGTTCTGGAAATGATTTTTAAATGATCATTTTACTGTCAAAAAAGATGCTTTTTAATTCCTTGGGGTCCTTGTCTGAGCCCATATTTCAAAGTATTTGCCGAATGAATAAGCAATCCAGTAAAATGAATAAAAGTAAGTCTTAAAATGTATAACTAATATTAATTCTGTAGTTAAAGAGGGCCAGGCTGACCATGCGCTCAGTGTATTTAGTTACCCCATCATTTTAGTGCTAGTTTTTTCATAACCTTGATGTTAGTAAGTTTATATTAACAAGTGCCAGCTGGATAACAAAATCCTTAAAAAACAGAAACAACGCAAAAAGATGGCGTTTCAATCTATTTCTGGTAAGTAATAGACAAGGATGTGTTAAATATTGTGATTCACAGTCATCTGTGCTGTCAGAGTGCATGTACTTGATGCAGGCAAAATCTATTTATTACATAAGTATGAGCACATTTTTGAGAAATCATAAATAATGCCAGAGTACAAAGTCAAGTCAGATACAGTCAAGTCAGGTCATTTCAGCCACATACCCAGGACACAGCATCTTGAAACAACATTTCTCCAGGACCATGGTGCAAAACAAGAACAAACACAGAAATACCACAAGAGTACATAAGTGCAGACAGGACAATACACACACAGAAAAGAGAGCAAGTGAGAGAGAGTGCAAGAAAAACACAAGAGCAACAAAACAACAGCACAAGACAATTAGGGCAGTCCACAAAAGCAGCTACAGTACAGTTTGAACAAATACAGTATTATTATAGACATTGTTTTCTAGTAGCAGAGTCATTAAATGTGGGGAAAAAGCAAATAAAGAGAAAGACAAATAAACACTGTGCTAAAAATAGCAGGACAGAGAATGTGCAGTATATACTAAATAAAGAGTACTTACAGTGGCAGTTTGAGGTTTATGTTATTTTGTTTAAGGCAGAACATTTCATTTTTGTATATGATTTGTGTTAAGAGTAGGAAAAAGTTCTGTTCAGGGGTGTATTTATTTGTGTGTGTGTGGGGAGGGGGCACATGTTACGGATTACAATTCAGTTCTGATTGAGGAATCTGATGCCTAAGGGAAGAAACTGTTTCCCGTTCTGGCAATGGAGGCACGTATGCTTTGGAACCAGATGGGAGGAGGCAGAAGAGGATGTGTGAGGGGCGCATGGGGTCATCCATAATGCTGGTGGCTTTGCGGATGCAGCATGTGGTGTAAATGTCCGTGACAGAACGGAGAGAGACCACAATGATCTCAGCTGTCCTCACTATCCACCGCATCCACAGCAATCCGTAACTAATATCTGGATCAGAGAAGATTTATTGCCTTGAAATTAGATCATTTCAATGCAGTATGTATGTAAAGCCAATTCACAATCCGCCTCCTGTCATTTGTAAATGGTTTCATGTGCATAAATTGTGACTTTAGTTAAGTGAAGATGCATGCACATCAATTCAGTCTGATTTTTGGGGCATAAATAATGCAAAAAACAAAAGGCAGTCTGCTCATAAATAATGCAACTAAGTGACTAGGCAAGATCTCATTCAGGATGTCAGTCCAGTCTTGTAAAACAAATTGCTGCTGTACATATTGTGATTTCATAAATCGACACATTTACACATCTGTTGTCTTTAAGGAATCACAGGGTGTAATAGAGGTACAACAGCCTGGATATATGACGTTGGGTTTATTACGCTTACTCCCAATAGGTGGGTGAACTAGTTTGGTTGCACGTGGTAGAAGAATATGCAGTAACGTGGCATATGCTTGAGGAAGTTTCCTTTTTCAGTGGCTTAGTTGTGTTAGTAATTTAGACCAGGGCGTGTTTTGACTTATGCCAAAATTTGGGCTACATCACTGTTGAAGGAACAGACCTGTGTTGGAAATTGTGGACCACCTGTATAAGTCTATACACAAGTCAGATCATTCCTGTCATCGTGTCTGTCCTCTTAGCCAGGCAGTACAGAAAAACAGCTGTCCATCTTAGCAGATCATCATGTCCCTCTCTTCCATGCAGGGGTGCCAAACCCTGATAATCTAGAATAGACTGTGACAGATCAGCCTACATTCTGGCACCACTGCCGTTTCTTCCTGTGCTCTGGGAGATCATCACTCTTTCCCTGACTTCGCAAGAAGTAGGTAGGGAGAAGAAAATCTGGAGCATCCGCCACAGCATCTGTTTAAATTGAGTAGATCACTCGCATTCATGACTGAGGAGAGAGGAAGCACCCTAAATGCTTGTGAATGTTTGTTATTGCCTATAACTCATTCTCTTGCCTCAGCAAGACTTCTTTGCTACCTTAGAGAAATTACTTCTCAGTGCTGGCAGCAGAAAGGACCAACCTTCATGCCTTCTAAAATTTCAGCAGGACGCGTCCAAACCATCGTACTATAATTCTGTCGAGGATACATCAACAGCGTGGGGTAATCCTGAAGATCGATAATCCCTGCAGACCTGAGAGAGGAATGTAATGTTCAAGCCATTGTATCCTGATCTGGCCTCTCAGGCCATTCAGCTTAGATATTTCTGATTTGGTGATAATCTCTGGGTGGTCCTCAGCCACATTACACCTGCTGACCTACAGGCTGCTTGATTGAACATTCATTGCAAAAAACAAATTCTGAAACATGAAATTATCTCACTTCAATACATCAATTTCTCTAGTGAGATCACTTGTTTTTGTTTAAATATAGTAGGTACACGATGTTTGTTTTAGGAACAATTGCCTTAATCATTCTCATTTATAAATGTTACTGTTTTATTTAAGGTTACTTTATCAATAGTTACAGTGTTAAAATGTTGAATCAGGGTTTTTTCAAATTTTAATTTTAGAAACAGTCTACTATTACAAAAAGGTGAAATATAAAAATGTGTCAAATAATAAAAAAAAACTAAAGAGTTTATTAATTATTACACATAAATTGAAAAATATATATATTGAAAAATAGACATAAAGGCTTAGCCCAAGCAAAACATAAATAGACAGACAGACAGACAGACAGATAGATAGATAGATAGATAGATAGATAGATAGATAGATAGATAGATAGATAGA
>JBBKCR010000141.1:12719242-12734800 GCA_037577295.1 Ladigesia roloffi | reverse complement strand
TTGATTGATTGATTGATTGATTGATTGATTGATTGATTGATTGATTGATTGATTGATTGATTGATTGATTGATTGATCGATTGATTGATTGATTGTTTGAAATTGCTTTTTTTCCAAAATATCTGAAAAGTATTGTAGTAAGTCATTGTAAGGTAAAACAACTTCTTGAAAACAGCGAAACACTAAGTCCGGATTTAAAATCGTAAAGAGTTTTATCTGAGGAAAATAAATATGTTTTTTTTGCTTTGATGTTAGATAATTCCTCTTGCTATGATTTTGTGTTTTGCAGTGCAGAGCTACTTTCTAATGTTGCAACTCCCTACACTGTATGTTAAATCTCCTGAGCTCAACCGGGATCTCTCTGAGGATCGCCTCTGCAGAAGAAAGTGCAGGTCTAATTAAGCTAGTCTCATTTGCTTTGATGTTTCTCGTAGCAACAGAGCAGACTAATTAAGCTCCATACACCTTAACTACACTTTAAGAACTTGACTCTCTTTTTGGCCCTCTAGTGCAACACAAGTTCTGTCCTCAGTGTAAACCACCAATGACTATTTTGCCATTTTATTATCTCACCTAATATCCCCCATAATGCATTAACATACATGTTGTAATTATGAGTATTTTGCATTTCTAATAACAGCACTTATTTTAGTGATAAAACATTATCAGCCTGATGCTCTATTTAGTATGCTAACCTTGCCTAGCTGCAAATGAATCCTTGCTGCATGGCCATCTGTGAGTTTTTGATGTGGCAATCCATTAAAAGTCTGACTTGCTTTTAGTGTGAACGAGGCCCACTGCACTGGAGGGAAATCAGGGCTTCATGGGGAAACGTTTGACGAGCTCTCAGCCGACCAAAAAATGGTCATGGTGTTGCTGCAAGTAGTGGTAGGGATATGTAAAGGCAGTGGTTTGTTCCTGGCAGAAATTCAGAAAGCCATTAAATAATCCATGGGCCGAATACTAAAGAATCATGTAGTAGCAAATGGATTTTTCAGCTTCATTAATGGTACCCTCCCTGACCATCCCAAATGCTAACCTTCGAACCAGTTGCCAGTAACAACCTGGATGGTCCCTTTCCTCTTTGGTCCAGAGGACACAGCGTCTTCCAAAAAAATATAGAAAAATTTAGCTTTGTCAGACCACAGGACAGTTTTCCACTTTGCCTCAGTCCTTCTTAAACAAGATTGAGCCCAAAGAAGACTGCGGCATTTCTGGATCATGTATATAGGGTTTCATCTTTGCATGGAAGAGACTGAACTATGTTCGCAGACAGCGGTTTTCAGTGGTATTCCTGAAACCATGAAGTGATTTCTACTACAGAACCAAGACTGCTTTTAATGCAGTGAAGCCTGAGAGACCAAATGTAACAGTTATCCTGTAATGGCTTTCAAGCTTATCCCCCGTGTACAGAGATTTCTCCAGATTCTCTGAATCTTTTAATGATGTGCTGCAAATGATTAGGTTATGCTTATATCGTTGCAATATTTGCCAGGGTGTTGGTCAACTTTGGTTCTCAGGTTAATAACCTGATGCCATTGAACCTAAATAGTTTCACCTGTAATTTTTAGCATTTTATGATCTTTTGTTGCCACTGTTTCAACTTGAATTCTAAATGTATTGTTGGCATCAAATTCAAAACACACTTGTAATTTTCATAAAACAATAACATTTTCAATGTCTGATGATAAATTATTGTATGCACATTTTACACAGCACCTCAACTTCAGTAGTAAGATAGGCTGTATGCCTGTATAAGAGAGAGAGAGAGAGAGAGAGAGAGAGAAAGAGAGAGAGAGAGAGAGAGAGAGACCAGGAGATGTGAGCTGAGAGCACGAGAGAGTGTGTACCTGATTCTTGCAATTATTCAAAATTGTAATGTTGTTTGAGGAGGGAATTTCTTAAATGGATCACTTGCCTGCAGCCACTGTTGTTAGAGTAATTTAGTACTGAACTATTTCCGTTTGGCCTCCACCTGTGCTGTCTATTAGCAAGAAAGAGTAAAAGGCATATTGTGGTCAATGGCAGTACAAGCTCAGATGGCATCCCATAGGAAATACCAGATGCCATTACTTTCCCATAAGCACTGCTGTTTCTCTGAATTTAAATCTTTCTAGCTCCAGAGCACATAAGAATTGATTTAGCACACAGAGGGCTATAGCAACTCAATGAGAGGTTTTGGTATTTGTTTAAATTAATTGATTTATGCTTTTGACATATTGTAACTGGACAAGAATTCATCTTCAGACATAAGTAAAGCAGATGACTACCTCATGTCTCTGTGAAAAGTAATGTACCATGAAAGAAATGCTCCACATGGGGGAGCATTTCTTGTCATCGAACATTCATTTGAAATTATGCCAAGCATTTTTTGTTATTCTTTTTATGATGTGCAAATTCACAAATCGGCCTGTATCGTACTTCGCAGTGTTATGTTTCATATGTCTGTGTATCTAAACGCAGATTGCCGTTGAGTATTGACACTCTAATTCTTGTGTCAGTTTCACAACCTCCAGGATCTGAGGCATACAGCTGCGCTGGCCACCAAGGTGTTTATTCAGAGGGACTACACTGAGGGCACTGTCTGCAAGTTCCAGACCAAATTTCCAGCTGAGCTGGAGAGCAGGGTGAGTTCCTCTTGGACATCACTAAGGCTCCATTACCTAACCGCAGCCACTGTCTGACAGCCCAGGCTAGAATTATCTATGGTTCTTGTACACTGTAGACAGGGAATACATCACATATGCTGGTACCCCTGAGCAAGGTACTGTCCCAACACAATGCTCCCTGGTTCTCTTGGTGAATGGGTTAAATACAGAGGAAGAACTTCATGCTGTTGACACTGTGAGCAGTGGTGTGTTCACGTATGACCGAATTCTCACTTTCACTTTCACATGTATGAATGAAATGTAACTACAGCATGTTCAGCAGCAGATCATCCATGAAAAGGACACAATGAACAAATTCTCCAGGGTTTTCATCAGGAGGATAAACTTTAGAGGATGCACAGATGAAACTGTTTTATCTTCTAGCTATTAAAGTGGCTGCTTGCCTGAAAATTTAAATTATTATAATAATTATTTAGAAGTTTAAGACATCCAGAGCTGTAGTGAACATGTTTACACATTGGGAAGGACAGCATGGCAAAACTTCCAGTATATTGGACTGAGATCTGAAGAAGATTTTGAGATCAGCAAGTCTCAAAACTAAAATAAGGTAACCCCTATTTGTAAACAGCTATTTGGATGAGATTCAAAAGAAAGCTGTTTCTGAGCGGTAACCATAAACAGAAGTTTCTGACTTTGAGAATTTGACTGGAACCACTTTTACAATAAGACAAAAATAGTAAAAAAAAAAACAATATAGCTGGTTTTCAGACACAATTAAATCTCTAAATGCGTTCTTGTTAAAAGAAATATGCGGAAATAACCCTCACATTCTTAGTTAAGTATGTCAGAGAATCTCTAACATGTCATGGCTGTTTTCCTCCAAAGGCCCTGGGAATGTTGCTTGGATACTCCGTGGACTCCATGAAGTGTCAGGGGATTTTAGACTCTGGCTGCCCCTGGCTGCCTCTGCAAAAACACTCAAACTAAAACAAATTCACACAAAAATGATTCAGTGATAACAGAACCAAGGTTTGCAATGAATTCCCTGACCTAAACAACACTGAAAATCTGCGAGTTTTGAGAAAAACATGGAGTGATTTAGTAGTGATATCACGAGATCATGTTTAGATAAATTGAATTAGATTCCTTGCTCTGTATTTTTTTCATTATTGGTGGTATTTTAAGGGAAGTAAATGCAGCGATCTCAATAAGTAAATTAACCAAGACATATATGATTGTACTTATTTGGTCCTTAGGGTTACTTTACTTCAAACAATTTTTTTTTCATGTTTTCAGGGTAAGGTGGAACGAATTCATCTAAAGGTAATTTTGAAAGCCATCTTTGCAAATAATTGTGTCTGTATAACATGTTTTGGAATCTGCAGAATGGGAGCTGAATGACTGTTTTACATAAACACACCACAGCACACAGTGTGAACAGCACGAATCTCTTCCCCTGCATTTAACCCATTCACCAAGTGAAGCAGCTGGCAGTCAGGAACACAGCACTCGGGGAGCAGAGTGTACCTGCTCAAGGGTATCACAGATGTGCTTAGCAGTGTCTTGGCAATCAAACCCACAGCTTCCTGATCCCAGGGCAAACGCCATAACCATTCGGCCACTCGCTGCCCCGCAGTGCTTCACAGTACCAATTTTTACCTGGATATTAACACTCAGAACCCTGCAGACTTTAGATGCTTGTGTGTCTAATATAAAACCCTAAACAATGTATCCTGGGATAACAATAGAAGATGTTTGGCGACAATAACTAGGTACAGGTTTACTCTGAAATGAAATCACTGAAGTGTTCATAATATATGACAATGGCAAAGGACAGTGTTTCTCAAGGCAGAGAATGGCAGGAGTTCATTTGATTGAATTAACTTGATTGTCAGAGATTGTCATACTTTATTTGTACTTGTTTAAAACATATTTATACAGCACAGCTATTGCCAGCTGTAAGAAATTGAAAGACATTTTATTCATGTGGAAATGATGTATACTTGATTGAAAGTAACTCAATGCACCAGTGTTTTACACAATTTTGATTTTAAATGCAGTCCTCTGAAAAAGGCTCTACTGTTACTTAGCCTGAAAAATAAAACAATCCTGAAGAAGTTCTACAGTGGTTTCCATGGCGCTGTGTGTAAAATTAGCATTTGGACCTCTTTAAAAAGCAAGCTGTTCAATAAAACCAATGGACAATCGCAAATATCCAAATGTTCAAGAGGCTGTCAGAGCCCTAACTGCTTTTCATCTCATTTTCTTCTTGCTTTCGTGTTCTAATGCTTGAGGTCCTTTGGTCCCAACAGTAAAAGTGTTTCTAAATTAGGAGCGCTGCTATTTTTGGGCTGCAGGGCACGAAGAGTGGCAGAGCTTGACAGTTTAACAGCATGACATTTATTCTCTTGCAGTTTACTGAAATGCTTGTAATTGACAGATCGAACGGACTCTGTTTGAGGACACCATAAAAACACTTAATAACTACTATGCAGAAGCAGAGAAGATTGGTGGTCGTTCTTACCTGGAGGGCTGTCTGGCCTGTGCCTCAGCTTACATCATCTTCCTCTGCATGGAGACACGCTATGAAAAGGTATTGAGACGTACTTCCTTTAACCTGTTTAGATCCCAATCAGCAGTTATCAAGCAGGCCTCATGTCTCTTTGTGCCGTGACATAGGACTCAGAAATCCTTACATGCAGCTTTGCCAGCTTTGATGATAAGAGAGGGCCTTCATCGGAGGCCTTCAAAGCCTTTGTAAAGTTTGAGCTCAGTTTTGACATGCCACCTCATTTGAGTGCTAGCGTAGATGCGTTCAGAACAGCAGATGGAAGCTGCTTGTGAATGCGAGTCTAAAGACGTTCTGATAAAGTTTTGATATGCATGGATTCGCCATGATTCCCAAAGGCCCCATTTCAGTATGAGTTCGCTTTGTGCCCACTCCTTGCTGAAGTGTAAGCACCTGTTTGCCAGTAGGCACAACTGGTCTGTAGCGCTGGGTTCTGTGCCAAGGGCCTCTTCTAAAAGGACACCTAATTAACCCACACAGTTATACATTACCGGACAGTTGTTCAGATGAAACAGACATGAAATAAACCCTGTGTTCCCTCTCCTTCCCTCATTTCCCATGCCTAAACCTTTCAAAAGTAGACGTGCTTTCTTTTGGTCAGATTCAGCCCTCAGATCTCAACAACCTTTGCAGAGCATTCTTGACTCAAGCCTGAGAAAATGAACTCCTTCGAAACGAGCGATGAGAAACTGCCCCCACCCATGAAGAATATTTTTGTTTGCCGCCCCGGCTGACAGAAGGCCACACATGAACGGACATGGATGGGTGCATGCATGCCTAAAGCTACGCAGATAAGCATCTTCCTCATCAAAGACGAGTGATTGCACACGTCAAGGCAGCCAGGAAAAGAATGAGAGGTTGCAGTGTCTGCGGGGTTGAGTCCAAAGTCCATAAATCAAAGAATAAACTCAATTTTATGTATTTTAAACCAAAATATGTTTATACATTTCTGTTATTGTTCATGATCATGAGAGAACTCCAGTATTAAGTGCACTGCCTGTCATTATTTCTTTCACAATGCGCCAGGCATGTCTAAAAGCACAGTTTCTATGTAAGTTTGCATCGATTTTGATGGATAATGCATGACAGGTGTCATATTTAAACATATCCTGGTGTCATGTGTATACACATTAATGAAATACATTCAAATATCTGAAAAGATGTAAACTCTTCATCCAGCATCACTTGATGAAACTGATTGCAAAACTGTGCATTCACAAAGGACCTACATCTGAGAAGGTTTGAAACAGTTGTTGAATCCAGTGATTATTTAAGACCCTAACAGTGTTAAACCAACCAGAATAGGGTTTTTAAATTCTCAGAAATATCAGAAGTAAATCAGCGAGTTCATTGTGAAAGTGTAGTTGACAGAAAGCATGGCTGAGTGTAATGAACGCCACGAACTGTTATACAATAAATCATTGCAAGATTGTTCACGGTCACTGAGCTCACACCAGATCAAAGTTTCTTGGCTCTGCAGCTTCTCAGAAGCATCTTGCTGCTTTTCACAGTTGGTAAGGAAGAGTGGAAAGGCAAACAGAAAGACATCGCACAGTTTCACCCCACTGGGACTGTGAAGCAGCAGGCAGGCAGCTGATGTCATGCCTACTTGCAGAATCTAAAATCATGTGCTTAAGCAATCCAAATAAACTCCTCTCATCAGGCTTTATTGAAGTTGTAAATGATCCTGATAATTTACTGGGCAAAGGGCACGCCTTTCAGCAGAGCTTTCAGTAGAGGCCCTGTAAGTTTTAAGCAGTTTGCTGTAATGCAACATTATGTGGGTTTAAAATAGTAACTACTTACATCCATGGTTTAAACTATGGGTTGGACTAAAAATGATCATTTGTATGTGTTATTGCATAATTGTTGTCACTCTAGAACTCTAGGGAAACCATATGGTAGTGGTAAACATTTGTTCAATGTGCAAAGCTATTTTCAAACTAGAATGGTTTGCTTTTTTTCTTCTAGTATTCTCATTACATGCTTTAGTGAACCCATCTGTCTTCTCCGACTTTCTGTCTGCCACACTAAAGGTCCTGAAGAAGATCTCCACATACATTCAGGAGCAGAATGAGAAGATCTACGCTCCGCGGGGTTTACTCATCACCGACCCCATTGAGAGAGGCATGAGGGTGGTATCCTTTCAACAGAAGACAGGCTTATTGTCATTTTACTTTACACTGTTGAAAACATTTTTTTTCTCAGGCTCTCCGAATGTTATCAGGCTCCCTTAAAGAGTTATCAGGCTCTCGTCAAAAGTTTCGTTCATCCATATTTTTTGTAACTCTCTTTTCACACATGCATTTGTGATTGGGATTTTTAAACACATAACTTTGCGACAGCCATAACGATTATTTTAAGTACAAATTAACAGAATTTGTCACACATGTGTGGTACTATGGAAATCAGGCCAGATCTGATTATTCATAGGAGTTAGTCACTCCAGCCAGAAGATGATCGCATCACGTAACCATGAAAAAAACCCGCATAAAGCTCGAGATGGCAGATGGAAGTAAGAGAAAGTGAATTCTGGCCTTCTTTCCATACACATTTTCATAAAATGCATAAAATGAACACTCTGCAGGAGATGCTGGCCTGGTCAGGCTGATGATTTATTCATGATTTAAAATAATGAGTACAGAAGACAAACCTCTGACTAGAATGTCAAAAGTCTTGGGAAAACATCTTATGAAACAGTAATCTACAATTTGTCCACACTATGAACTGTGTGTGAAATCTAATCTAGGAAATGAGACAAAGGCACATACTATAGTGTTAGTATGTGAATAGAGAAACCAGGATTTTCAAAATACTTACCAGTAGACTTCAGATGGTGAATCTTGATTGGGATGTGTACTTCTGTTATTAGATGTGCAAATGCATTTCTACATATCTGACCGAGATTTGCCTCCAGTCTCCAGGTACACAGATCCAATCAGAAAGCTTTAATGGCCATTCAGGAATGTTTCTTTGAAATGCCTTAATTTGGGGTGATATCTGTTGCGAAATGTCAGTCTCGCCAGTGGACCATCAAACATTCCTGGCAGTGATGTCTCTGTCTATATACACAATTCCAGCTGCCTATGGCAAGACTGCAGTGGCTTATGTAACTACTTTTGGGTGCTGTCACCTCTGCTGCAGTGGTCCAGCAATAGTCTTTCCACAATGCCCACCAACAACCTGTCACAGGACTTCAGGCGAGCCAAAGGAGATTCAAATGCTATGCAAAAAAAGCAAAATACACTTTTCTCACATTGTTTTAGTAAATCCAAATCAATGATTCTTGCCTACATGTAATCTGTTCCTTACTTTATTTCAAATACTTCTATTAATTTTCATTATTGAAGTTTATACAGGCACTAACTGAGCAGGCCCATCAATATAGGCAAACTAGGATGCCACCTACGTCATTCACAACTCCCACCCCCCACAACACTTTAATTCCACTAGGTGAGACTATCATCACAATGTTCAATACCATTTGATTTGATAGTTACTAGATCTTCAATAGGAAACCACATTTTTCAAAAAGAAAAACATTTTTAACATCTGTAAATACTTTTGCTTGTGCTTTTGTTAAAGGCTGGAGTCCCCCCCCCCCACCCAAAAAATTACAAAAAAATGGCCCAATACTATGTAAAGAAAACAATGTTGAAAATTTTTGATAATAAGCAGGATCAAAAAATGCGTTTACATTCACAAATATCCATAAAATATCGTATGTGACTGATATTAAATGCCTCACAGCATACAAACAGAAACCATCATATATTATGCACTCAAAGATCAGCACAGGTCATAACATTTATTTTTGTGTTCAAGTATTTGTGCTTTGTTAAAACCCTCAACTATAATCGTTTAGATTGAAATCTCCATCTTCGAAGATCGTAGCTCTAGCGGGTCCAGCTCCAGTGGTAGCTCCACATCCAGCAGCAGTGCCCGGTGACTGGAGGAGCAGCACCAGGGGTATGGGTATCGGGGGGCCAGAGTGCTCCCCAAGATCCGCATGTTGAAACATGAGAGCACCAGATTTTGAACTGTGAGGAAGCGAATTGCACTTCCTCCTCTTCCTTTCTCTCTGCTGTGCCACCCAGTGTAAACGAAGGAAAACAAACCTCTGTCACCACATTTAACCTTTCCTCTCCCTGTCCCTACATATCACTCAATCTTCTGCGTTTCCATTAGAAACAAGAGCTCTGAGCCGTACCAGCCATGTAGCACTGATTCTGGGAGGGCAATGTTCTGCGTTTCTTGTTTATATTGAGACGTCAGAACTCTGTATTACATTTTTTCAAGTTCCAGGGAAACAATCAGAACTACCTGTAAATGTTTTTTACATTGTGTGGAACATTTGTGACAAATGGATCAATGTAAGGGGTAAAAAAGGAACTCTTCCATTTGAAGTTTACATTTTTTTACCTTTTTGCATAGTTTCCCTTATGGAGACATAAGATCAATACACAACCACAGTATTTTTTTTACGATTCCAGTTAGAATGCCCAACTCTTCTTGTTCATTTTGGGAAATAGTATTGCATTTGGGAGCTGGGTTGATTCTGGATAGTGGCCGAGATCTCCTCGTTCTTCTGCCTGGTGTTCTTTAGAGGCACTGGTACGGTTCACTGCCAGTCCCGACCCCATGCAGAGCTTGAGGCTTCCGTTCAATCTGCCAACTCCACCATTCACCTGTGGCTTAGTGTTCTGTTGTGCGGGCAGCGTGCCCAGCTGGACAAAGTTCTCCCAGCGTCGCAGCTCATTGGGAATGCAAGCAAGCTTTAGGCCTTCTGGGGCCTTTTGTCTCTGAGATGAAAGCTACTCAATATGGAGAAAGAGCAAGATCAGGTGACTAAATGAACACCAGATAAAGTTAATTTTGATCTGTTTTATCATAGGCAGCTTTAAAGCAATCGTATGTAACATGCTTTTGGATGCAGCTCCTCCTAAGGTAGTTTTGTATTGATAGGAGCCTCAATGCTGTAGTTTGTGCTACATCTGCTGCATGTATGAAGGCTCAGAGTCTCAGTAGAGGGACGATAAAAAGCTTTCATGATTTAAATATATTCACTCACTCAGTGTGGAATATGATGGGATTTATGTCTAAGAATGACAATAGAAATGATATGATTGTAGTTTTTTGATTGTCCTTTGATCTTTAGTAATTTAGTGGCACGGCACCACTACGTGATGGAGTTCAAAGTTAGCTGGAACAAACAACACTGGAGCGATCTGTAGAATGAATATCAGTTGTTTACTCAGATTTGAAAGAGGCTGATTAGGCTCAAAGCAACAAAAAGAATGCAACAGATCTTTGCATAAGAGGTCTATTGCCTCAGTTCTATGGAAACGCACTTCATGTTCTTTTTCACATCAGTCCTTCTCCTATTGGAACACATCTCATGCATGTGTATTATTATTATTGTTATTATTATTATTATTATTATTATTATTATTTACAAAGGAATGTTTATCCATATATGTGCTGCGTATGAGGGGCGACTCGTTGTCTTAACACGTACAATTGGTGCTGCAGCTATTATCCATAATACTTGTCACCCTTCCATATGCATGGAAATAAACATTCGTCACATTTTTGCCTTAATTTAAGTTAACTGCTGAGTAGTTGGTTTAAGTTGCCGGTGAACCACTTTCTTTGGATATTTCTTCATTATTTTCTGTTGTTCTTTTCTTTCTTATTTTCAGTTTCTCACCTGAACCCCCTTCTGACCTTCCCTATGGTTGCTTGCCTTTTTTTTACTCCTCGGTAAGCCAGCGCTGATCTCTGAGCTGGCCGTCAGATCAGTAGTTCTCTAGTGTGCACCCTCCTGTGCCCGCTGCCTTCATGTTTCATCGCTGTGGGGATACCCAACCTGGCGCTGACCACCTGGAAAACCTTGACAGCCGCAGAGCCGTCTGTAAATTGTACATGACTTGCACTATAGATGCATGACTTTTGTTCTGTTTAGGTGTGGACAAACAGTATTAGTGACCAAGTGGAACAGTGTATTGAGATTTATACAGAGATGTTGTGTTTTTTATTTGCATGTAAAAAGTGTGAGTGTGTTTCATGGGTTTGTTTGTGGGTCCATGGATACAGTGTATATAGGCATACAGGAAAAATACAGATTTATACAATGTTTCAGTGGTTGGGGGAATGTAATTAGGGTGTTTTTTTATATTATATTTTATTGTAAGATATATAGAACAAACAACAAAATTTGAATTATAGTATAAAAGCCAGTATTCATATAGACTCAAGACAGTTAGCTATAGTGGAACTGCCACCCAGAACAGACTGTGACGCTGTATGTTTTGGAGAGGCTTGTGGTTGGCTGACGTTGACATTACCATGGAGACTGCTGCCCCTCTAGCACAACATTTCCTGCAAAAACATGACATAAAAATTTAACATATATTAAAATGACATATGTTACCATATGTTTGTATGAACAAGCTTTCTATTTCGGTCATGTATCATTCCTCATGCATTTGGGCACAGTCTGGAGAATTCAATGAAGCGTCTTATGTGTTTAGGCACAGCCACTGCTCAGTGCCAGCCTAGGTTCTGAACCCTTGTCCTGAAGACCCCCTACTCAGGCAGTTTTGTGTTTTCAAGCTGTAACACACCTAACACAACAACCCAGGAAATGCTTCCTAGCTTTTTAGTTGGATCAGGTGTGTTGGAAGCACAGAAAACACCTAAAGGTACAGATGGGGTCCTATGATTTATAATAGAATAAATGCATTTGTCTTCCTGTAATATATACTCACTGAATATATCAGATTATTTATTAAATGAGCTAATGGCTCATTACTGCTGTAAGGACACAGTGAAAAACTAGCATAAATCTAATTTATTTAAGAACATTTTTCACAAACTTTGTTATTGTCCTTTGCTAATTATTACTAAATATGATTTCATTAAAATTATATTTCAATAGAAGTATTTGCTGTTTTTTTGTTTGTTTCATTTTTCAGTTACTATGATTAACTTCATTCAAGCTTGTACAAGATTATTTATTCAAGACTCTACGTTTGTCATATACTACAACATGTAGTGAAATGGGCCCCTTAATCGCCCCATGACAACATGCAATAAAGTTATCACATTATTGAAATTAAATTTGAATAAGCAGACCTCTCACTGCTCGCAGCTACAAAATGATGAACATAGGAAAGACATGTTTTGAATAAAAAGGTTGCTTTTTGTCACCTTGGACTCAAACACTCTGCAAAAAGCCTCAAAATGGAATCTATTTTGCCCTCTCTCTGACATTAAGCACCATTATTGGCAAGAGAAGAAGCAATATATCCTCATTTCAAGGGAAATGATATTGTCCTTGATCTGACAGTTAAGTGTCCCATGCCAGGCCTGGAGGATTAGAGTTACGACTTTGGCAACTCCAGGCTGCTTTTTGTTCTGCAGAATAATGGAGCATTAGCTGGAGATCTGTTCTTCCTCCAGAACATTGGTTCAGAACACGTTCACCTGCTTTTGTGATGAAAACAAAAATCAGAAAAACCATTTGGCTCCTCTAGAGCATTAAATCCCCAAACAATAAGGAACACAAAGCTATTGTTCATAAAAGTGATTCTGTTAAGCTCGATCTGTGAACAAATAGTCATGGTTTGATGACAACAGACCAAATGAGGGTTGTTTTACACACAGGGTTGCTGTAAATAGAATAAGACAGAGAATTCTGTTGTCCTTGCTGTTTTCAGTCTAGGAGAAAGTGAAAACACAAAGCAACGCATCAGTCAGGGCCCTCTCATAAAGTCTGTGAAGATAAGCTAGAGCCAGGTTTTTAGGCTACTGTGGATGTGTAGCCTTAAAGAAACAGACTTGGGCAACTGTCTACTAAGAGCAGCGCACCTGTAGGGAAAGGTCAGTGCTGGATCTTAGGATATCTGACAACAGCTTCCAGTCTCTTTACTGTGGAATCACACAACGCTGGGTCTGTTCAGAGAAAGAAAGCTCTTTTGTACCTGTCTGGGCCTGTTCCTCTCTTCTCTCCCATGTCTAAATAAAACCTGTGATGATTTTGGTAGTCTTGTGAAACAGATACATCCTTTTCAATGGAGGAATCATCCTCCAGACACGGTTGAAAGATTTAACCCAAGTTCTGTTCATGTACACATCCAAAAATACATTCAAACAATTATTGCCATTATGTAAGATTATGTCTTGTCTGTTTGATCCCTGAACTGCTTTTTCTAGACTTTGTGGCACAAGGCACATCTCATGCTACACACAGCCTTTTTATATAACAGACTTAAAATCACAGACCACCTCAGAAGTAGAGCTAATCTAGAGTGTTTTTTTTGTGGCAACACCTGTCATAAACAAAGAGGTATCTGATTCAAGATCAGACTTCTTCAGCCCTGATGCGGTCAAATATGTCTGATTTATTGATACATAATGGCTAACCTGAACCACATCCACACAATTGCTAACCTTAATGAAGAGCTAAATACAGTTTGGTTGGGTGGAAATAAGTTTTGGTATACATATCTATTTACACCTGAATATTGACATGAGTATGTTAGCCCGAGTTCTACACTAATGAAGCAACATTTTCAAAAATCTGGGGTAAATCGAAAACTGCAATTTATAACTCTCCATTTTTGTTAAAAACCCTCTTTATAAACACTGTATGAGTAGATGCACAAAAATACAAGGAATACATATTTAGCAAGCAAGTTACTGTGCTGACAGATGTTTGTAAGCTGCTATTGATCTCTTTCACAAGCATTCTAGATCTGAAATAACAGCACTGTGATGTTTTTGATAATTAGTGGAAAAAAAAGTAAATTCTCCTCGCAAGCCTCAGAAAAAAAACTGCATTTGTGATGTGACGGTTTGGGTGTAACATAAATAAAGGAAGGGGGAGCGGATGCCACAGGATACGGGAACAGAAATTTAATAAAAAGGAAAGGAAACCCAAAACAGAATTCATATACATGAGCTCACATCGGGGTACATCACAAACTCAGAATACTGGATACACATACAAACTTCCAAGACTACAGACAGGGAACCCGTGCATCCCAAACTAAACATAATAGAATTCAGGAACCTTGACGGCCGGGGCAAACCGGACCGGAACGGAGGGCGCTGGCACGCCGGCCAGGAACCCACAATAACTTTGAGGAACACGGGTCTAAATGGGGGACAGAACAAACAGAGGTTAATACAAAGACAAGGCCCAGACAACAACAAAACGTACCAGGCCCGTGCTCCCCAGACTTGCCTCCGCTCTAGGTAAACGGGGAATACAAGGCTGGAGGCGAGAGGTGCCCATACAGGTACCGAGGGCCCGGAGAACTGGGGGAACACGAACCTGGGAACAACAGAGACTAAACAGGGCATTAATGCATACAACACTGAAGACATGAAATCAGACTCATTAGACAAATGGAAAGAAACACAGCACCTACATAATAAACAGAGCCATGCACCAGAAACCACAACAGACAAGTTTAAGGACGGGGACAGACACAGACCCCAGCTCTCAACTAGATCAACTTGCTCCTTGAACGAATCAAAGAGCAAACTGGCCACCGAGCATCCGGGAACATACAGGGCTTAATGGGGAGTGATACAAACTGAGGAGACACACTAGGTAGGGAGCCTACATAGGACGGACAGATGTAAAGGGACACACAAACCGAAATGAGGGTGGGGGAAGTAAAAAGACAGGGCCAGGACACAGCCGTGACCGCGCAGCCCTTCACATGTGACCCTGAATCTAAACCATTATAATATATAAATAATACAGCCATTTTTCTTTAGTAAGGCTAAGTCTTACAGGTCAAGGAAAAAATCTCTCTCTCACTAAACATTACCAATTTTCTTAGCAATAATAAATGCATCGCCCTCTTACTGCTGCTCCAGTACGGGTGATGTGACTTTGACTGGGATAAAATTTCTTGGTGATCTGTTTTCAACTCTGTTGCAATGCCTGCTATCTATCTTCGTTCAAACCAAGAAATGAAGAAATAAATGGAATAGAAAGAAATCACATGACTATAAGACACAAACAGCTAGAAGCACCACTTAAACATGTAAAGACACAGTGACAAACCACTTACCGTATTTTTCGCAGTATAAGACGCACCTTATTTTAAAGGAGGAAAATCTAGAAAAATGTGTCCCAAACCTTTTGTCCACTCTAGATAAATTTAATTTACATTAGAGCCCAGATCAGGCCCCAAACATGAAAACCGGCATGACCCAAACCCGTGCACTTGTGTCTGAAACCAGCCCGGCCCGACAAATTGACTGTAATTATTTACATTTTATACGTGGGTCGTTATAACACACGCTCTGAACTGTGGGTGCGTTTATAAACTCACACCCCGCCCTGCTGGAGCTCCGAGC
>JBBKCR010000141.1:12698270-12719142 GCA_037577295.1 Ladigesia roloffi | reverse complement strand
CGAGCGTCCTTTACTTTTTTCTCCCCTCCCTATCGCACAGGAAATAACGTCTCGTCTCGTTTTAGTCAACAAAAATGCTAACACTTTAGCACAGTTTTTATATGGTAAACCACATTTAGGCTCGTTCTTATTCGTCAACAAAAATACATTACAGATTTCAGCATTAACATCGCGTCTCATCTCGTTTTTGTCACGTGAAAAATGTTTTTTGACGAAGATATTTCGTCATAATTTTCGTTGACGAAAACAACACTAGTTGACATGGTGCCTGGGCAGCTTGTGGTTAGACTGTCGGGAGAGCCTGAACACACACAGCCTGGCCGTGCAGGAAGGGTCAGTGAAGTCTCCACAGCCCGCAGTACATGCCACAAATCCAACCTGCAGCACACACAGCATAAAAAAGGACTGCGAACAAGCACCACACAAAGTTAGGTGCAGTTTTAATGCAGGGAAAATGTATATTTGTCGTATAAGACATACGTTTTGGGGAAAAATACGGTACTTAATTTTATAAGCACCTTTATAAGAACCTACATGAACACACAAAATTGAGTCTTCACTTCTTTATGATGTGAGTCAAGTCATTCCTGTTGTGACACTTTGTTTCATACTGAGTCTTTCTTGTTCTAATATTTGGTCCAAAGAGAAAGGTGTAGTGGTCATTACAGTACAGTACAGTAGTCTCAGCCAGAGGGCAGGCCTTCAGCATCCACACACCAACTCTATTCGCCACCACTCTATTCAGACTTTCCTTGCTGCACACTTCATTTAGACCAAGTAAGCACTCACCAAACTCATCAGCAAAAAAAGCATCTAATTCATAATCTCAACAAGCAGCCTTACATCATTCAAACAGCAACCAAAACTCAGACATTCAGATTAGCACAATCTCACTGCTTCTCCCTTCGGTGTCTGGCTACATTCAAACCCACCATTAATTATGGTTTGCCTGCTCTTGGAAACTCCTTGAAACTCACTTTTCCCCCAGAAGGCCTGCCATGTTAGCTTTGGCTAAGGCTGTTTAACCTCAAATACTGACACAGGTTTTGTTGTGTCTCTCACTGAACATCCAGCAAACACAAAGTCTCTAAATATACATGATGGCTGTGAGTTTTGTTGTCAGATGTGTTCAGAACTGAGTCCCATCATAGAATCCAGCTAAAAGTTATGGCATGTTGTTGGGAGATCTAGGGAAAATACTGATCCTTTCATAACCTGCAACATATTCTTTCCAAATCCAAAAATAATCAGTAGACCACACATGGAGGGAACAAGCTAGCATCCAAACATTAGTCCTTGAGTTATTGCTAAATCGTTCCTCACTGTTTTTTGTTCATTTTATTGAAAGGCTTGCTAATTAAAACTTTAGGAATCTTCATATTTATATCACTTTTCTTCCCTATTTATACTGTACTAAATTACTAAAGAAAACCGAAGAGCAACATGGAAAAACATCATAAATAGAATATTGAAGCAATGTGACCATTCAAGGCACTGCCTTTTTGAAATAATGAAATCTGAAGGACTTTTAATCCACAAAACGTGTTTCATATTTGTTCCCAAAAAATGCTTTTGAAGACAGCTAAGTAAGAGCCGCAGTGGTTAACTGTTCTGTTCCATTTAGGCCGTGTGTTTGTAAGGGCTCCAGGGCCTAAGCTTGTGTGGAAGAGCCCTTCTGGCTCAGGGCTGCAGGTGGTCTGCCAGTGGAATACAGCACACCTCCCAGACTGAGACTTATCCTCCAATCTAGCAGTGATACTATCAGCTGCACCCTCTTCTCAGCAAACTTCATAGCCATGCTCTCAAGCACGCCATTTCTGAGTGTTTCATCCTCTTTCATCATGACCGCTACCGATTCCATCATTACCTTATCCAGTCTGCAGTTGTTGCATTTGTAGGGCAGAAGTTGTACAAGTTTTAAGATTTTAATTTGAAAATTACAGCCAACAGTAGGACTGTACGCCTCCCACGACCACTGAGAACTTCCTACCTCAACCAAACTCATGTTCCTCTCAACTAAAAAAAAAAAAAAAGAAGAAAAGAAAACATGGAAAGCTGAAAGTCCACTAAATTACTCAGTGGAATGGGAACAATTGGCCATTCTTTTAAATGCAAAGCAAATGTTTACAACATACTTCCAATATTTGATTGAACAGCAGACATTTTTCTTTTAGCAGTATGTACTTTTCCACAGACACTGCCTTGCCAATAAAAGCTAGACATGCACTGTGTTCACCACTGGAACGTTATGGTATTTTAAGAACTAAATACAATTTGCACCCTATAATGATCTTGTCAGGAGCATTCAGAGCTAGTTATTGTCAATCAGAGGTAGATAGTAACCAGTCACATTTGCCCTTTTTATTTGCACTTAAAGCTTTGACGGATTTGAGTACTTTAACTAGTATCTGCATGTTTGTGAGAAAAAAAGTCTTTTTATGTCCTATTTTGGTCATGAAAACTAGCTCATCTGTGTATTTATGCAACAATGTTCTGTTCTGCAAGCATGCCTCTTACTTAATTTTATTTCAGATGCATGCCGAAATGAAAATAGTGCAGCCCCTAACCAAATAGTTCCAGGATGTTCTTCCTGTAGGTCTGCATCTCCTTCTGTATGTCCCCTACTCAGTGTTCAAGCATTTTTTGTATTCATAATTTCACTGAAAGGCACTTTTTAGGCTTTAGCACTTGAGGCATTACAAAGTCAAGTAGAGCTTTATTATAATCCCAGCCATATACACATAGAACACAGACGAAACATTGTCCTTCTGGACTGTAAACTAACAACAATTTTAACTAGAGCATGAGTTTAGGCTACTCTGCCCACCTATGTTGTCAATTTCCAGGTTCAATGTGTCAAGGAAAATAAAGTAGCCTAAAACACATCAAATTCAATTATTTAGCATAAGGTCACAATATAATTGAGGTTTCTTTTTGACTCCAAAAACCTGGCCTGAAATGGTCATGCATCCTTCACTGTAGTTCATGGACACTATGTTTCTCGTTTACCTTGCTGGCTAATTGCCCAGTAAATGGCCAGAGGACAGCACCTGGGTAAACAGGTACATAAGGAGTATGAGCGCTGTGTTCCACTTGCTCTGAACCATGGGGGACATGGACCATGGCCCAGTGCATCCCCCCATGTTCCTTGCCTTCCCTAAGGCACCGGCCCTTCAAAAAGCCTGACCCGGCCATATGAATCTAATGTTGCATTCAAAGACAACAAACAGACGGCAACCTCTCATGATGGCAGGCTAAGTCTGTTTGGCTTTCCTCTGAGATCTAATCTCACTCCATCTTTCATCCCACCCCTTTCAATTTCTATGGCTTATGCCTCTCTTTTTCTCTCTCGGGTCCACTCAAACTGGTATAGGTCTTCACCTGGACAAAGTCCTTGAAACATCTTTAAGTCACCTTACACAATGTTTGCCATAAGCCTTGTCATTTGAAGATTTCTATCAGTGCTGTGGACATGTTCTACACTGTGAACTCAACACAGGAAGAACAAAAAAAGGTAGAAAGGAAGATTCCAGGTTTTATTTTATACAGGGAAATCTTTAATAACATTTCATTCTGCAAAAGACAGACATTCATTCAATACATCGGAAATAAATGAACATGGACTGGGGCTGTTTACAGGTCAGAGTTCTCCGCTGTTCTCTCCAGAACACAAGCTTGTCTGCTTTCACCATTCCCTTCCACTTTAAGTGCTTCACCATGGGGAGCTTTTCATTCCACAGGCTGACCTCAACATGTCATTCGGGAAGATAATGACGTTTACCGCTCCACTGACGGATATCAAGGGAACTTACTCAGAACATTTTTGCATATCCCATAGAAAATATTTTCTTATTGATTCTTTTTTATGATATCACCTTTTTTTTTGCCACTTTATTTTTTTTCATCACTACTGCGACTGTGGAATGTACTGCAGTAAAAAAAAATTCAATCACCAGTCCCATCACCAGTACACATAGTACTTGAATGACTTGGTGTTTACAGGACATGTCCTCCAGCTCTTGTTAGATCAAATGCTTTTTCCGGGGCTCTCGCCATGTTTGGCTCAAAATACTGAGATAGAACCAAAAAATGCCCAGTTCCAGAATTTGAGACGAGAAAGAAACATTTGCCCTTCTCCACATACTGTCAGGCTCTTCTGGAGGCACACCAGGCTCTAGTTGCCCATTGCCCGTTAGGTGCTAATCATTAACTACTTTAAAGGAACATAGATCAATTATTTTTTTAACTGAACAGGATTGATTTGAAAATAGTAATGCACCAATGCAGTGACCATACACCTAATAGTTTTGTTCCATTTAACTTCATTTTAAACAGAAAGGTAAAAAAATAATATTTTGAACATTTTCACTGTGGTTCCATTGGGCCTGTTGAATTCTTTATGTAGTGTGCATATGGGAGATACAGATTTTTACTGTAGTCAACCAAACAAAGTACATAATTTAACACTGAAATCTAAAAGTATCGCAACCCTGTTCCAGGAATAAATAAAGTCTGATAGGCCTGCATAGTAATGCCTTGGTTTAAAGAGGAATAATGCCTAAACTGCACAAGCACATTTTTACATCCTCATCATAGAGATGAACTAGCAAGAGCACTGATCATGTTTGTTTGGAATTCAGTGATCAAAGTAAATCAGGGTCATTTAATTATAAAGGAACTGTTATAAAAATGATTACTTAAATGATATGAAACCTACACAAAAAGTTGTAAGCTGTGACAGAATTAGCTACATCATTGCACTTTTTGAACAAATATGTGATTCTGATGTACCATGTGCATTTTAAGTTTCATTCCAAAACTGCTAGCTATTTATTTATTCTAAAAAAGTGGTATTTCTTAAAAAGGTTCATTTTGGAATAAAGCCCACATTTTACACAGTGAGCTGAGTTGGGGTTTATTTCTCTCTAAACAATTCAACACAAATGACTATGGACTTTGCTTAAGAATTGTATTACTGATTCAAGTCCGATCTGAGAAACTCGAAAAGCTGAAATCTGAGTAATATATCAGCATGTTGTTCTGTGCTCTGGTAGAATGGCTGAACGGTTAAGCAGATTTCTTTACAGCTTTATGAGTATATTGCTGCATGTTTTTGGACTGTAGAATATTAAGGCTTTTTTGAAATGATAACCCACTGCTATGATTACATCAATGCTAGTGGCCTGTCCAGGGGCTGATAACAGCTACTCTATTTTTTGGACTGAGTATAGGTCAGAGTTAAGAATGTGTACTGGCAACACTTGTGCATGTATTATTCAGTGTTCACAGACTGTAACCTTGGATAAAGCAGATGGCCCGGCATATGCTCCCCATCTCCAGCAGTTTCTCTACACTTCTCACTCGAAAGCTTAAAAGGCATGTCACACTGAAACCTGGACACAGCCAATATGGGCTTAGTGCTTTACAGCAACAAGGAGGCAGAAGAATAACAACCATGACCACTTTTTACAGGAGTTCTGTGTCCAAACATATTATTTCAGCCGATTCCAAACCATTGCTGACTCCCATACTCTCTGTCATACTACTGTTAGGGCCAGGACAACACACTTAGGAAACACACGAAGCCGATTAGGAGTCTTGTGATGACATTTAGAAAAATGTGGCAGCAAGCAGTTCAAGAAAACAAAATATGATACACTGCAAAAGACCAAAGAGCAAGATTCCAATTTCAGTTCCATTTCCGTTAACTTTCCACCATTAGTGTGCACATGGACCAGCAACTCATCCACTGATTATATTTAATATTAAACTGCACCGCTCAAGACGATGTTGTAACTTTGCACATATTTTCAAGTCATTGTCACATTGTCACAACAAAATTTAGGTAGTAAATGAGCAGCAAGAACTGATGAATTGTCTGTTCCACATTTGGTCAGAGGCTGATTTCGTCCTCCATGCGATGGCTTTCTCACTTCATGACTTGCCTGATATGACATCGTTGATTTCTTTTTGTTTTTTTTTTCTTTTCATTTTTTTCTTTTTTTAAACATCTCCTGTAGGTTCCTGTGGGCATGCTCAGTGTCTATTCTACAGGTCTGTGAGGAATGAGAGCTGAAAATGAGACGCAGCATTGGCCACAGTGGGAGTGAGGAGTCCATTGAGAGTTCCCTTCATTGTCAACTCCCAACACACAGGAGAAAGAACGCACAGGGTAGGAAGAGTGACAGTGAGATGGAGGAGAGGAGATATCGAGCCATCAGGCCTCTAGGCAGGCAGAGAGAGTGGCCAGCAGAGTTAGAAAGAGTGGCCAGAAGTGAGAAGCCCACGGTTTGAAGGCAGAAGACATGTTACCCCCAAAGTACGCTACTTGAGCTGCAGACAGAATCACAAAGAAAAGAGGAAAGCCAGGCCAGTTGCTGTCATTGTATTGATCATAAGCAAAGACATTAATAACACACACTAACATGGCAAGGGCATTTGTGGCTGCGGCAGAAACGTTTTTGGTATTTTCATGACCGCTGGCGCAGGCAGAAACCTGAATATATGATCTACAGGCAAGTTGCAGTTCCAATTCAGTCCATTTCTTTCAGTTCCTGTTAGTTATGGATAAAATAAAATAATTCAATATGTTGTATTCATTTAGTAATTGGATAAAACTGACAGTTTTTAATACTGATTTTGGTTGCAAGAAATGTGACAGTACTTTTTATTGAGGTCTAGAAAATACCAGGCTATTTCCCATATGTCTGCACTAAGACTGGGTCTGATAAGGTGGCACTGTGGGACCATAGTGGATTCAAAAATAGCATTGTGCAGCAGATTTTCAATGTCACACCCCTGCTATGCTACTCAACCCACGCCAGTCCATGTGCTATGGGCATAAACTGGCTCACCCTCAACCAAATTAGCTAAATTTACCAACATGCCACTAAACTGCCCCTGCACCAGCAGGCACAGAACGATTTTAATGGCATTACAGGAAAAAACATAAAGTGTCAAAAACCACAGGACAGAGAGAAGACAGGGAATGTTAATGTTAAGAAGCAGAAACCGATAGGAGAAGTGGTGTTTGGCCATGAATTAAATATAAAAATAAGGTATATCATTTTACTTAAAATGTAATTACACCTTAATATTGTTTTGTACACTGTGTTTTTGGCAAAAACTGTTAAATGAATATGCTTTATTCACATGGAAGTGATATACATTTGGATCAAGTAAATTCAAGGCATTGCTTTTGTTTGCAAAGACTAAAAGTAACATGACAGCTGGAATACTTTTCTTTCCTGTTATTAGTCATTATCCCTGGCTTCCAGCTTTTTACTCACCCACACAGGCCGTACCCTCATCGTTGGGCTCATATCCCTGGTTACACCTCTTGTTGGCACGGCACTTGAAGCTACCATAGGTATTGGTACAGACAGGACGCTCAGGGGGACAGACAGATGGGAACTGGGTACATTCATCCTGATCTGGATGTTGCAGAGGGACAACAGTAAAAATGCAGGATTGCACATTGAGGACAAAAAACACAGGATATGAACGATCAGGAAAACAAGTCAACAGACCGATGGCAGTTTGGAAGGGTTAGACAGGACCACTGTTCTTAAAAGGTATGACTCTTACCAGTGCAACGGCCATTTTCATGGACGACGAATCCATGTCCGCACTACAGGATAATAAAAATACTTTTCAAGAATGGTACTATAATTAAAATTTATACTGATGTTTCAAAGAACTATCACATTAACAAAATTCTTCTGATTCCCCAAAGAAACAAAAGAGATGTCCTGAAGCTCACTTCTTTAGTTTTCCTGAAGCTAAGATGCTAAGCTAGTAGTAAATTTGATTTAGAATGTACTGAATTGGAAAGAAATCTATGAAAATTCTCATGTTATTTAAAACTCTGAATGGCACACTCATATATAGAACCTGATAATGCTTCATTATAATGTATGTCAATTTGGTTTGAATCCACTCTTATAGTCACTGTTATATCAGTAGTATCAACATTGGTAAACCTGATATAGTAAGATCCAGAGCCCAAAGCCCAATCAACATGAGACTTTTACCTGGACATATAAAAAAATATATTGAATTATTTTTCTATTGGGAGTTCGGAAAATTGAATTGAACAATCTAAAATGAATAATAAAATAATAGGCCTAGTAATATAAACATAATTATACTAAGCATTATTAAACAAATTATATAAATAATATAAAAATATTTTAGGTCCAAGAAATCCTTGGGTAATCTCAGATGGTCTTGAAGGCAATACAGTTTACCCTCTGTGGACAACAGTTTTTGCCCAACCCATCACTTCAACCAGAGAATAAAGAATGGATAACCAGGGTGTGTTCATACCTCAATCTCCACCGTCGGACTTTCTACCTCTTCAGCCTTCGGGTACAGAATTTCCATGACCATGTTCAGGTCACTGAGCTCCAACGGCCTAGCTACAGAGCGTCCATCTGGCCAATACACCTCCACATTGGTGGCCACGTCTTTCCCTGTTGGCATGGTAGAGAGTGAGGAGGATGAGGGGGGAAAAAAAGCCTCTCAGCATTTTGAGAACAGTCTGCCTTTGTAACTTCCCCTCAGGGTTGGGAGACACAATGAATGATTTCTTCTCTTTATACACTGCTTTCAATGGAAACATTCCACTCAGGAGAAAAGGCCTCACAAGAAGCTCTTCGGCAAAGCCAGGATGGAGCAGGCTAGGGTTTGGCACAAGAGTCAAAAGCTCTTAACAAATACACAAGAATGTGCTCAGCTACAGCTGTGCACAGCACCGTGAGTATTAAGGCCTGAACATGTCTCAGATGGTGCCTCAGTCTCATCTGATACAGTGAGAGCAGGTCTCTCATGACTAATAGAGTATGAGAGAAGACCAGGGGTTTGAGCCCACTGGCATAGCAGGTAACATTCCATAAGGGTTTTCAACTGCTGGATCACATCAGAAACTCTTGAGTTGAACATTTCAGGTAAATACTAAAACTCATCCGCATAAGAAGCCTTAAACATTTATTTATATTTGGCTTTTGTCAACCAATGCTCTTCCCTCAGCACACTACCCAGACAAACACTGTTGGCAATGCCACCAACAGAGGTCAGCTAGCTGGTCCAGCAGTTGTCATGGGAACATCCAAGACCTTGGCATTGCATGGTCATCACCACAGAGTCCAAACGAATCAAATGGGCCAGAAGAAGGATGCAGAACTTCAAAGGGCCAGAGATGAGAATGTGTGTGTGGGGGGGAGCAGCTCCACTTTCCTTCAATTCCACTCTTTAGTCAAGCATGGAAAGAGGCTTTGAGGGCCTTCCCGGTCTTTAATTAAAGCACCGTTTCTGAGGTAAACAGATCCGCCAAGGGCTCCCGCCAGGACTTGGCCTAATTCAACAGGTGCTCCTCACGAGACAAAAGCTGACATTTCACCTGCAATGGCTAAGGGAGACATTTGGGCCAGAAGGATTATTATTATTACAATAATATTACTCTAATTTTTAAAATACTTTATTATCAGCTTTCCACTTTTGACACACACAGACCTCTCAGCACATCCTATGCCCAGGCTTGTACCTTCACTTAATGGCCATATCACATCAGTGCAGCTTGTAAGTGTTATTTAGTTCACTGATAGATAAGCATCGCCAGAGATCCATTGCTGGCTATTCTCAGCACAGCGGTGAGACTGACATGGCAGTGGCATGTTAATGTGTATTGTAGCGATTCAAATGTATAGGATGACACAGGATTAATATCCCACAAGACTGTTGTGTCCACCGATTATAAATAACAATGCACTGTTGTCACTGATAAAAGGGTACATTATGACTAGCATACATTTTGCAGAAAAAACAGGAGCTAGCCTTTACACTTATAAAATATACCTTCAAGATAGATGTGGTTAACAAATTGGGTGCTTAGTGTACATTGTAAAGTATGTAATATAGGTTGATTAGCTGGTTCTGTTCTGAATCCTATGAGAAACAAGGAATCTTTCCCCCGTGGCAAGAACTTGAAATTAGTATTTTTCTTCTTGAGTTGCACTGTGTAATTTGTTATTGTGTTTTAGCTCTCATAAGCAATCCAGTCCTAAATATACATGTCTGGCTGTACCCACACACACGTACACACATATTTACAGGCCCTTTGGGTGATCGTGTAACCACTGATGGAGAGCGTTTTGTTTTTCACAGCATATTTAGAACCATCCAGGCTTCCAACTGGCTCCCCAGTGCTGTTACAAATCTGCCTGATGGCTCCCTAATGAGCTGCTGAAGCCATGCTCCACAGAGCATCTGTAAGCGAGCTGTGGAGAGGGAGCCGAGTCCCTCTCTGACCACCAGCTGCTACACCTGTACCCCGGCGTCCGCTTCGCCACTGACCTCAAATCAGAGAGGATATTAAAAAGGCTGACCTCGGCACTCCGGCTTATGTTACTGCTTTGTGAGTGCGCATGATAAAAGCACACCCACGGCTCAAAAGTTACATCATAGTGGGAATCCAAGGACCGCGTTTTTCTTTCCCCTACTATGTACTTACATTTGAAATCAAGGATAGCGGGTTTTCATCACATAGATTTTAGATTAAGATTCGATTTTGAAGTATACTGAGATGAGTATTTATTGCCACTAGCTGCATCAACTGCAAGGCATTTCTTGTCAACCTACTTTATATTGTTACTCATGTAAATAAAGCCACGGGAACATAATTTCCTATGTAATGAATGTAATTCTAGAAATGAACTAAATGAATTTTTGGAATATATTTTGCAATGTTGTCGTCTCACGCCACGTATGTGTACACAGTATGTAAGTGTGAAACTTTGGAGTCATTTAAAATGTAGAGTAAACAAGTATTTAAGAGTAAACATGCAGCACATACCAAGCCCAAAGTGAGCTACAGGTTCCATCTCACACAGGTATCCGGAGCCTCCATCAATGATGCGTGTGTGAGCCCCGTTTCTTTTAGTGTAGACCACCACCTTGGCCCCTCGAGCAAAAGCCCCAAACTGTGTGCGTGGAATCACACGTAGCCATCTGTTAGAGGATCCCTGCGAGGAGAAAGGAACACCTTGAAAGGCCTTGAGAGAACCACCGGAATCAGTGCTGATGGATCCCATTGAGATGATAAAAATATGCAAAAATGGGGTTTTCAAGCAAAGAACTAATTGGACATCTCTGGAATAAGTACACATTAGCCTCAAATTGGCTTTCCAAATCGAACACTCAGTGGTTATTCTTTTGCATCATTTGCATGAGCACCTGAACCTCATTTAAAATCCATCTGCAAGTTCTCCCTTCATTAGTAGTTGTTCCATGAGCTGTGAAGGTGTCCGACAGTGGCGTACCTGGCTGACTCGGTATACGGAGATGGGCTGGGCTGCACTCTCTCCGTGAGTTACCAACAGATCTAACTGTCCATCTCCATCAAAATCAGTCACAACAGCTCCTGCGAGACAAATACGCAGACATGGAACAGGTCTCAGTGTCTCATCATTGCAATGGAAGATTTTGTTCCTGCAATCTATTCAACTTAATAAATCAAAAACCTGACGAGCTCCTTAGTGACTTGAATTATAAATGCTGGTGAATATTTCATGGTGCAGTTAGCTCTCCTTCTTATAATACAGAGAGCAAAAATGGGGAGTGTAAGGTCAGCCATTCAATTTATTTATGCTAACTTGATGTGTCCCTCACTGACTTAAAACAAGGCCATTTCTGAACCTCAAATGAACACAGTGACCTTACATTATATAAAGACGTCTCAGCTGGTGATGATAATTTTCCCCTTTATAACAGACCTAGAGACGTCCAGCTTGCCTCTAAACTGACATCCTGCTTATGACAGCAATAAAACACCACAGTAGACCTCTAATGCCACCCAGTGGTAATAAATGTGTCTGTGGCTGGACAGATGTTTAATGGGCATTAGAGAAGTACCTATACAATTTATATCTTTTCTCATAATTGCGATTTGTGAACAATCATTTTATATCACACAAGCCATGAGAGATGGTGAGAATGTGGAAAGAGAAATGAAAAAAATAATTCTTTAAAACACTTTATTCAGTAGATTACATAACTTTTTGACATTAAATGGGTGCATGTTTTAAATCATCACCAAGTCCAAGAACAGCAGGGCATAATCATAGAGCAAATATTCATAGAGTTGTTCAGCCAATGGCACATACCTGTTCCCCTCCCTTCTGGCTCCGCCGCCTCCCCAACATTCAGCTCCTCAATCTGAGGGTCTCCGTGTTCTCTTCGGGAAACCCTGCCAGGGGACTCAGCAATTACATGCACTGTCCTTTTTACTCTAAACAATTCTACACCACGTCAATTCCACGTCAAACATACGTCTTTTTTCTGCTCCTTGTTACATAACCAGTCTCGCTGGAAGTATTCCTTTACAGGCTCGCCTTTGGTAAATGAATCCCGCTCTGTTGATTTAATTAATGAAGCTTGAGAATGGACTATGGAGTTGTATGCCAGGTAGGCTTTTTCAGTAATAACATTAAGCCCATGGTTACGTTAATTAGATTTACTGAACTACTCCTTGAGCTTGTAGAAAGCAGAGGTCAATTGGCTGGGCTTGGGTAAGGACCTGAGAGGGAAATGTTTGCATCGCTCCAATATTATCTTTATGGGAAGAGGGGAGAAAAACACAGGAATGGTGAAAGTGGGGATTTCCCATCAGGTGGTCCAGAAGGTTGGAACGGATCAGAACGTTGCTGGACTCTGTGCTGTGGCCTGGCTGCAGGACGCTTTGGCTAGCTGGCCTGTCAAACTTTACTCATACATCCGCAACAAGACCGGCTGTTTCCATAAGTGTTTCCTGCCTTAAATAATTGTTTTGAGTTATGTAATACTTTTCTGGCCGAGCTGTCCTTCGGTGTCTGTTTTTATTCGAAACGTTTTGATCAGATATGGAACTGAAAGGAAATTTGTCCTCCGTGGCATTTGGACCCAGCTGCCTTTAACATTTAAAAACGAAATGATACTTTTATCTGTCTCAGATTCAATTAAGCTACCGAAGACCTGAGGTGAGGTCCTTGTAGTCTAAGCAATTTACCTGAATAATCTGTTGGCTGATGCCCCTCTATATGCAATGTTGTTGAAAAAGACCTCCAGCTCGTTGTCATTGTCGAAGTCTCCCACGATGACTGTTCGCACAGGAGACGGCATGGAAAACTTCTGCGTGGCGATGTCCTGAGACACACACAACACAAGGGAGTCGTCATATTAAAGACTGTACATACATATTAACCTGTGCAGAAAAAGGTTATCGCAGAGAGGCACTAAATAAGACTCTGAATTGTAGAGAAAGAGAAAATAAGTGAAATTAATATGTTTTAGTATCCTTTGACAAGCAGGAGTAAGGAAAAGTCAGTTACATGAATATGTCCTAGTTATCTTTATCCTGTAAAGCGGTTGGACAAGTGACTAATTCATGTATGGTGTCATTGCTAAGTAAATCGAAGTAAATCTTATCGGCCAAAGACCTGGCCGCAGAAGGAAGTAACCGATATCTCCATGCTCGGGTGGTGCAGCAATAAGCCCAGGAAGAGTTATAGAGCAGCCCTGTACTCCCTCAAGTATTTACCCCTCATTTTAATTATAAGGCTCATAAAGCCTGCTCAAGGAGTCCCACACAATGACCTTGTCCTCTCTGGGTGAAGGAGAGGCAATGGGCAGCTCTGGACAATGCCCATTTAGGGGAGGAAAGGAACAAAAGTCAAATTAAAGAAAAGCTCTCTAAGGTTCTGCTCCAGCCATTTCAGTACTATCACTCCCATCTGTTAAAGAGAGAACTAAACAGTCGTGTCCATTTTCTTATTACAGTCCCTCAACTATTTTTTTATAGTCAAGCATCGCTGACTTTCCTGCATTGACTATTCTCATGACTATCCCTAGTTCTTAGATGTTGTTTAATCATTTCTTGTTTGGAGCTCTGTTTAATAAACTTTCATTTAATCAGGCAGATTCTAAGTTATACTTGCGCTTGTAAGTAGATGAGGTTTTAGATGAAAAGCAGAGTGCCACCTTGTTTTGCAAAAGCAAAAAAATGTTTTTATTTGCTCCTTTTTTAAATTGGCATTACCCAAACAAAATGACAGAATCCATAATGACTATAAATGGTAATCAGTGTGTAATTAACTGCATAATTAATGATGCCATTGTGTTATCACATTTTTATAATGATGTCAAATGATAGTGATAGCTCGAGACTTCTTAGGCATAATGTGCGGAATCTGGTCTGTTATACCCAAATACGCACTTTTGTGTCCCTAATTGGCTACACGGTTGCATGTTCAGCTTTAATTAGCAATTCACTGAAGTGACTGAACATCTTAATTACTGATGCCAGAGGTCACAGGAGCCAGCAGTGCATTTCAGCCACAGACATCTTTGTACAAGTGCTCCCACAGGACATTAACCCAGCACCTGACCCCCATAAAACACCTCCCCGCTGACATTTATCTATCTGGACAAGGGAAAAAAAAAAAATCACTGCTAGGGACAATAACATCAGAAAGATGCCAGGGCAGCTAATGTCACAGTAGGTTTATATATACAACACACCATTCCACACAAAACTATTCTTCAGTTAATTAGGATTTGAAATCACAAATCAGACTTCTAACTTTGTTTCATTTAAGTGTGACTGGGCCATTTATGCAGTATACAGTAGCCATTGATTTTGGCACAAATACAAATTATTCAACCTGATAGGTGTTGTAATTTGTTCCTGTATGATTTGCATGACTATACTGAACCAGACGCATTTAATATTATGCACAGTAATATGGAATATGGCAATATAGAGTTAAATATTGACAATGTAGTTACAATGAAAGAGCCTCACTACCAGTGGGAATTATGAGCAAAATGTAGCAATATACTCTGCTGATATCCTAAGTAAAATTAGCTTTTGCTTCATTAAGAGTTTAAAGTGTTTTAGGGTCTATTAGACCCAGAGATGGGGTCTCGAGTCTGAGACTTGTGACTTAACTTGAAACTTGCCCTTAATGACTCCAGACTTGACTCGGACTTGGGTGCTGTGACTCGTGAGTCATAACTCGTAAACAATGTTCATTTCATGGAATTCTTTATTTCATTCATTTCAGAGTTTCCAGAGCTTTATTTGAAGACTGCAGCAGACTGATTTTCCCTCCCGGGTAATACGCGCATCGTCACGCATGCTTGCAGCCACAGATTTCAAATCAACACTGATGGCGGCGGCAAATTCACAGGAGCCGTTTGCTGTTGCATTTGTTTATAAAACCTTCACTCAGACGGCTACCAAGCGAACGGCCACTTACAAAGAGTGTTGCATCAGGATTAATGATGCCAGCTCAACTGTGTCCATCTTCATCAGGCACCTCAGAACCCACAAGGATAGGTTAGTGGTTCAGGGGAAAAGAGAAACTTAGCATGTATGGGAAGGTAAATCTACTGCTAGCAAGCTAATCGAGCCACATTTGACCACAGTTGAAGGCTACATGTAGATTAGAGCTTTGTTTCTCTCACAATATTGCAATTTTATTTGATTAATATTTGTTTTACCAGTAAATACCGCGCTCCATATTTACAGGCTTTGGAGACGTACACATTACGATACATCTTAGCTTTGTGATTAGAACGTCATAATATTTTTAAAATGCTATTCTGCTGTTGAAACCCTTTTCCAGGATAAAGATCATGTTTAAAGGTTTGTTCCCACAGACGTAAACGTGTTGGTCATATTTTGACAGGCTTTGGAATTGCTTTTTTTTTTCCCTCATTATTTGCAGTTGTTATTTGCAAGCAATTGCCCGTTTAGTGCCATGGCACTATGATTAGCAGTAGAACATTATATACATAATGTAAATTGTCATTTGATGTTGTTTCAAAATACATTTATCAAGATCAAAACTTTCATGATATTTCTTTACATTGAAATAACCCTCTGAAGTGCCTCTTCTAATCAGTTCTGTTACTGTCTAATAGATGATATAGTACAGTACATGCCTTTAATCTAAAACTTACCACAATGCAGTATTATTTTAGATTGTATCTAGTTAGAGTACATGTATTTCAGTCATTTGAGACTTGAGACTTGACTCAGACTTGGGATTAAATACTTGAAACTTGACTTGAAATTGCCATTCAAAGACTTGAGACTTGACTTGGACTTGGAAAAAAAATGACTTGTGAACCCGTAAGCAAAAGGATTTACTGTGATTTTTCTCTCCACTTTTGTTTCTCTCCATACTGTGTTATCCTCAATGTCTTTTCGCATTCAACATTTGAATAATGAACTCCGATATAAATAAATATTATACTATCAAATTTGTGCCCCAAACACAATCTTGTGCATGGTGGTAAGTCACGCCTTCATCAGCACTTTCTTCTCCAGCCTCACTACAATCAACATAGGCCCAATCTGCCAAGCAATCATCAGGGATCATTAAATGAGGTGTGGACGCAGTAGCTATATTTGTCCCTGGAAGAGTGATTGCTGTTAAGAAAAAATAACAGTCAGACCATTTGAAGAACAAGATGGGTCAGAGCACTGAGGGCTTACTGCCTGGTGTAAAATTCTGTATAATATGTGATCAAAGACATTTTACACATTAGGCAGATGGTTACTTCATCAATGAATATATACATATGTTTTATTTATAAATACTGTATATATATGTGAATATATGTATATGAAACAACCTTTATATATAATTTATTAGTGCTGTAAAGCGATTAAAATTTTTTATCTAATTAATTACATGGTGAGCCAATTAATTAATCTAATTAATCACATTTAATTGCAGATACAAACAGAATTACAGTAGCAGTTTTTTGCCATGTATTATTGAATATAAGCCTATAACTTAGGCTTCAAGGGTCATGACATTTTTATCACTGACTGAACCAAACCTAGGAATTAGGTTACAGTATATAACAGTTTGATAAACTACGTCTCCCAGCTTTCTCTCACGCACACTATGGCTGGCGCTGGACATATGAAGGCTCTGCCCGACAGCGACAATATTCCACCCGACAGCGACAATGTTTTTGTTCTGTTTGATATGTCATCTACTAGTCATTTGAAAAAAATGGAGGGCAAAAGAAAGGAGAAGCCTGAGTGAATTCTGGGGGAAGCCTCTGGTGACTCAATGTATGTACATAAGGGTTAAGACCATATATTTGATCTTAGAAATAGGTAGCGTAGTGCTAGTGTTCAGCTTAGGACAAATAACACAGCCAATAGAAGAAGACTTCAGAAACCACCTGCTAATCATGCAGACAAATTATACAGATTAAACAAACCTTGAACTCACCTTGAATCTTTGTTTGCGGTTACTGTTTAGTTGTAGAAAGAGCCGATGTGGTCCATTCCAGTTTCCATACACAATATCTGTCCTGCCATCACGATTAAAATCTGCTAGAGCTACCCCTCGACCATGCTGCATTGGGTCCTCAACTCCTGTAAATGGTTAAACATAACCAGTGTTGGGCAAGTACCTTTAAAAACATAATTAGTTATAGTTACTAGTTACTTCTCACAAATAGTAACTGCATTAGTAACTGAGTTACATCACTATAAAAGTGACTAATTACCAGGCAAAGTAATTTTTGCGTTACTTAAAAAAAAAATCAAATGTAATATAACTAAATATAAAACTTTGTACACTAATCACCAAAGCAGAGAGACGCCTTTTTCCTGGGAATAAGTTGCACGTCACATAAACATTTTAGCCTTTCACCTTAGCGAGGGAAATGTAGCGCTTAATCTTACAGTTTCCAAATGCTGCCTTTCAATTTGAACTTGCCATCGTTGTGACTCAGCACACGGATGCTCTGATTAAGATATGGGGAATTTGGAGACCAAGCCAACAACACTTCATCGTCTTCCTCAAACCATTCCTGATGAGTTTGTGCTCTGTGGCATGGTGTGTTTATTATGCTGAAAGAGGCCGCTGCCATTAAGGGGTGAGCTTGGTTTGCAACAATGTTTAGGGAGGTGGTACTTGTCAAAGTAACCACCACATGCATGCCAGGACGCCAGGTTTCCCAGCAGAACGCTGCCCTGAGCATCAAACCCATCGCCACTCTTCTGATGTTCACATGTCCATTGCAGGCACTTTCTAAGGTGGACAGGGTACTCACAATGTACAGTTGGACTGTTAATGGGTTTTAAGGGGTTTACATAGCCCCACTGTACACTGTGTGTTCTGACACTTAACTAACATAGCCAGTAATCCTTGCAACATTAACTCTTGTTTGGTATCAGTAAAAAGAGCTAGTCTTCACTCACCACATCCATCAATAAGCTTGGCATGATCATGACCCTGTTGCCAGGTTGTCTATTGTCCTTTTGATCTACCTGTTAACCTTCATCACGAAAGATTCTCTGACCCACTAGTCCTGGTCAGAGTCGCTCAGACTCTTACACCTGTCTATTTGTCCTGTTTCCAACACAATTATTCAGTAGCGGCCTAATATATTCCACTCCTTGACAGGTGCCATTGTATCCAGATAATCAATTTAATTGACTCTAACAGGCAGTTGTTTAATGAAGTGGCTGATAAGTATATATTTCATTTGCTGTCTGCTGTCATTTAACCTACTCGTTTTTCGTCCTGATGACATAACATCTGTGTCAAATTTTTGTTCACATAAATTTATGGTCCGTCTGTTCCTGGCTCGAAATGACATGCCTGCTATATGCATCGTACTACATGCGTGATATATCACGTTATGATATATCATTTGTGGTAGGAGTAGTTCTGACATTGATTTTCGTTTTAGAGTGACGCAATGCTTATTTTAGCCTAGAAGGACTCATAACCCTTGAACCACAAGCTGTATCACCTGAGTTTAGTGTTTAATATGGAATACAGCTCTTGCATTTATGAATATACACTTTTTTTGTGTCTGAGATGATTCCCCACACATGATAAATGAAATGATTCCTGATAGCAGCTCACCTGACAGTGCAGCCACATCTGTGAATGTTCCGTTCCCGTTGTTGCGAAAGAGAAAGTTGGGGCTATATTCATTGTCACAGAATATGTCAGGGAGGGTGTGGCTGAGGATGGGCCCCACCACGACTCCCCGTCCTCCTACAGTACACAGCAGAAGCATCAACATCACAATGTGCAATCATTACTGTCTTTCCAGCCCATTTCTCTGTGCAGGCAATCCACTGTTTCTGCTGACACACACACTGCCTGCCTACAATCACATTACAGAGAGCGTGAACACATGCAGTTACAGCATCTACATGGACCTGTCTGTATAGATCTCACTCCACCTTGCAGTTCTCAACCATTAAGGCTTTGAATGTCTAAAGCAGAGGTCACCACTCTTATCCAAAAAGGGCGGCATTAGGGGTTTTCATCAAACATACTAAAGCTTGCATTTTAATCAGTTGCTCTCAGTCTTTCAGCAACTGCTTGGCTGCTGTATGGGAAGTGTGCATCTGCTTGGTTGGAATTCAATCCTGCAGCTACACTGGCCTCTTGTGGTTATCTTATTGTGATCCTTGGTATAAACCATCATTTTCCTACCTTGGCCACGGAGCCGCATTCATTAACACACAGCAGAAATTTCTTACAAATGTTTCTTTTTTCCATTAATCATCTTTTGCTGAAAAAATAAATGATTATAGCAGTTGTATATCTAGACATATATATCAGTCCTTTATTGGTAATGTTACAATTAATTGTGTTTAATCAAAAAGCGGCCCGAACAATATATCTGCTAGGTCTTGATTTATGTCCTAAAACATTAAATATTAGTCCCTCTCTGAAGCAAATCCCAAGGTTTTATCCTTCATGACCTTCTTTCAGCACTATTCTCTACTCCAGTTCCCCTAGTCCTGGTGCACAGCCTTCCATAAGCGTGCATCCACCGAAAGAGCGCTGAATGGAGGATCAAAGCCCACTTCACAGCCTACACTGATTAATGGAATGTTTGGCCCATTGAGCAAGTCTGGGTTGAAATATGGCTCTGTCGTCCTTGTGCCTCCCTATGACTTTCAGCGTAGTAAACAGCTGAGTGGGCCAAAAGCTGCCTTTCTCCTGCCGCAGCGCTGCCTCCCAGGCCCCCTGCTCTCTCTATTAGGGCTCCTTTAGCCGATAAACACTGTCCATAACTCAGTGACTCGCAGCTGATATGAACTGTGGGCTCTGGTGTAAATCAGCGGCTGGGCAAAGCACACCGCTCCCACAGCCAGCTGCTTTTAGAGGGTCTCCAGTAATGGATAATCCTCTCCCTCACACACATACATGCGCAAACACACCTGTAAATTTGTTGACCCCAGCCTGCTCCGCCACATTGGATAGGGCAATGATTCCCCTGGACAGGTCGCTGGCGTTCTCATCCATTTCTATCAGAGCGTGTGGGCCCACGCTGCCACTGGCGTAGTTGGCGATGTAGATGGCATAATGGCCTGTTCCCTGAAACAAAGGAGGAGGCCAAATATAATTACAGTGCTAAGTACATACAGCATGCTGGGACAAAATAATCACACTTTTTCTGATAAAATTATTTGTTAAAAAACCCTAATATCTGAATAAAAAAGGAGAAATATTACAGTGCAATTTTATGTTCGTCAGATGATTTGCTTGACATTTACAAGCCAGTTTGACATTTACAACCATCTAGTATCTGGTTTAAATCAGGTGCTCAGACACGCAAGCTTTCACTCTCCATGCACATCTTGACGACAATTAAATGTGGCTCCAGGATTATACTTAAACAATGATGTTTAATTATTCTGACAGGATATTTAAGGACTTAATTAGAGAACATTGTATATTTTTATTTTTGAACTCATATATGTGGGTATTAAATATATGTATATATACATATATACAAACATACATGGTGAGTTGCTTATAATTGCAAAATTACT